>JAAWVA010000889.1:0-16431 GCA_015227895.2 Colaptes auratus | reverse complement strand
GGCATGGGGCAGAAACAGGTGGGGATTGCTTTTACAGCTGTGCTGCAATGATCTTTCGAGTGGGAGCAGGATGCTAATCCCCGCTCTGGCCCTGTGACACCAGCAGGAGGAGAGCAGGGCTGGATGGAACACCCTGGGCCACAGTAGCTGTTGTCCAGGCTGCTTCTCCTTGGTCCCTGCCTTGGATTTGCTCTTCAGTGTCACCTACCTCTGTTCTCTGACAGCATGGGGCACAAACAGGTGGGGATTGCTTTTACAGCTGTGCTGCAATGATCCTTTCCGGGTGGGAGCAGGATGCTAATCCCCGCTCTGGCCCCGTGACACCGGGCAGGAGGAGCAGAAGCTGGAGGGAACCCTGGCCCCTAACCCACAGTAGCTGGTGTCAGGCTGCTTCTCCTTGGTCCCTGCCTTGGATTTGCTCTTCAGAGTCACCTACCTCTGTTCTCTGACAGGCATGGGGCAGAACAGGTGGGGATTGCTTTTACAGCTGTGCTGCAAATGATCCTTCGAGTGGGAGCAGGATGCTAATCCCCGCTCTGGCCCCGTGACACCGGGCAGGAGGAGAGCAGAGGCTGAGGGGACCCTGGCCACAGTAGCTGGTGTCAGGCTGCTTCTCCTTGGTCCCTGCCTTGGATTGCTCTTCAGGCCACCTACCTCTGTTCTCTGACAGCATGGGCTGTGCCTGAGCTCAGGCTGCCTGAGTGCTGCTCACCGTGGCTGAGCAGTGGAGTCTGCTGCGCTTGGGCAGGCTCCACACCCTATCGAAGGAGCCTGCTTCAGTTCCCACGGTGTTGTAGATTCTCCTCCACCCAGTTCTGCACAAGCACCATTACACACAGGGCTTCTGCACACAGAAATCACTGCTTACACGGAAAAAGAGCTGATTCCTTGGCAAGGATCCACAGAAAAACAGGATTCTAAATGTCCTGCTGGGACTGGGCTTCAGGTGCTGATTTTGATTCGATAAATGATCTACACAGATTCATAGAATGGTTTGAGTCAAAGGACCTTCAAGATCATCCAGTTCCAACCTCCCTGCCATGGGCAGGACACCTTCCACCGCCCCAGGTTGCTCAAGGCCTCATCCACCTGGCCTTGAACACCTCCAGGGAGGGGGCAGCCACAACCACCCTGGGCAACCTGTTCCAGTGTCTCACCACTTTTACTTACATCACCCAAAGAACCCTCCTCAAGGCTGAAAAGAAAATCCCTTCCCCTCCTGCATGTGCCTTCCAGTTACAGGGGTTTCTTTTCTCCCTGCTTCCATTGGATGTGAGGAAGAAGTTCTCCCCCGGAGGGTGGTGAGAGCCTGGCTCAGGTTGCCCAGGGAGAGGTGTGGAAGCCTCATCCCTGAGGTGTTTGCAGCCAGGCTGGCTGTGGCTGTGAGCAACCTGCTGCAGTGTGAGGTGTCCCTGCCCACGGCAGGGGGGTGGAACTGGCTGAGCCTTGAGCTGCCTTCCAACCCTAACAACTCAATGATTCTATGAGAGTTTTGATCTGTTATCAATCAATACTAGCCACCAGAAGGTGCAATTACAATCTGATGTTCTTTGGCTATAAAAAGAGTTATAAATAGGCATTTACTCAAACTCATGAATTCTTCTCACAGAAACATTGGCCCATGTTAAGCATATAGCTCCAAAATCCAGAGGTCTGAAAGCAGAATGAATGGAAGAGAAATGAGGAAAGGCACCACAAAAGTTTTGCTTGGGGCAAGTATCTGCTGAACAGTCACAGGGGAAGCACTTGCCTAAGCTTCAGTGCTTCTACACTCAGACCCTGCCAGACTAAACTGAAGCAGGAGGCCAAGTGGGTTGGCATACCCTGCTTGCTTGTCAAGTGAATTACTGTTTCCAGGTTGCTCAAGCTGGAGAGTCCCTTACTCCATGGCTGGATGCTGACCCCCCAGGATGGCAGCTAAAACCCTTCAGAGAACAACCCTTGGCTGCTGGAATGCTTCAAGCACAGGTAAAAGGAAGACTTGTGATGGAGGAGAATGTACTGGGCTGCCCTCATTTACCAGCAAGGCAGCACCAACTTGTGCAGTACCTGTGGCAGTTTGGCTTTTTGATTGCTGAAGCAGATCTCAGCATCCCTCAGCAGGAGGCTTGAATGGATCTTTGCATTTATCCCTGCCTGGTTTGGTGCAGTGCAGGGTGGAGGCCACTCTCTGATCCTGCCAAGCGTCCTTGTAACCTGGCCAGCTGATGTTATGCAAGTCCTGCAGCACTCCAGCTTGCTCCTCTCCTCCCTTTGCTGAGTCTGCTTTTGCTTGCCTGCTTTTTGGTTTTGGTTTGGGGTTTTTTTTTAAACCCTAAATTGGAGTACATGGTGCTGGAACTGCAGGGGGTAAAGCCATGAAGCAAAGGCAGCTTCCTTTTCCACTCAAATGGCAGAAGTATTGGAGCTTCGCTCGTTGCTACTTACCATCCGTGAGGGCAGAGCACAGAGAGTGTCTTGGTGAGCTAAGTCACCACTACACCAACAGCAAGGGCAGAAAGGGAAGCTAAGGTGAGGAGTGACACTACCTCACACATCCACACACTTCAGGGGAAGAAAGAAAGGGAGAAATCCACAACCAGCAAGAGAAGAACACCTCTTCTACTCTACGCATCACCCAGCACAGGACGTTCTACAGGCTGGGTGTTCCAGCGCACTTCTTGCTGCGTCCTGTTTAGTTACTGAAAGCCCAACAGGGCTTGGAAACAGATCACAGGATTTCCAAGACAAAGGAAAACATAGAACCCCAGATGGAAAATGCCCTGGAGAGAAACAGAGCAACTCTTCCCTCTTCATCCCCAGACCTGTACAAAAGGGAGCCTGAGAATCGCTGTGAAACGATGTGCCACCTGCGGTTGCTTTTGGCACTTATCTAAGGAGGAGTCACCTGGCTCACACTGACAGGCAGCATCCACCTGTGAGCATGCAACTCAAAGGTAAACTGCTTGGAACAACCGTGGGAGGGACCAGCAGAACCAGTCAGAGCCTTGGAGAGAAGAGGAGGTCTCCAGAGGGTGGAACGTTGCCTGGGAAGCACTCTGAAAAACGGTGGTGGCAATCCCAGAATGTGTTTGGTGCCCACACTGCATGAACTGCCTGTGCCACTGTCCAGCAAAGGGTCATCCACCCCAGCTGGAAGTTCTCCCCCACCCAGAACTCTCACCCTGTGTCTCTACTTACATCATTTCCTTGGGTCTGGCTACAACTGTAACCCAGCGCCATGGAATTCAAAGCCCTGTCAACAACAACAGCAGCTTCACCCCACGACCTCAGTATGGCTGCCTGGGGGTGGGGGGGTGTGCTCCTATGAATTTGGTGCCTGCTCACTCTTGTGACTTCTATTTGAGGGCTTTTGCCAAGAAAAGGTGGAGAGAGGCCACTGGAAAATACATGGGGCTCTGGATGCCAGGTGAGCCATGGCTTGCGTCCTCTCCAGCTGGCCCGCTGGTCCACGCTGGGCTGGGTGTGCTTGTCACAGCCCCTTTTGTACTGGCCATTGGTGCATCTCTGGCTGGCACAGGAAAGGTGGAGGAGAACCCACATTGGGGAGCTCAGGCTTTGGGTCAGACAAACAGAGAAACCCAAACTCTGTTTGCACTGTGGTCGTCGTGTGAGCCGGAGGAAGGAGCCTCACGGCTTGGCTTTCCCTTCCGGCAGCGTCACAAAGTGCTTTGCACACCCACTGCCTGCAGAGTTGGCCCTTTTAACCCCCTCCTCCCTTCTGGCCACCCAGGAAGCTGCACCAATGGTTTGCTCCAAAGACCCATGGGGCCTGTGCAGCCTCTCCAGTGGGTTTCGATGCGTAGTAGGAGAGACAGCGCTGGGCAAACTCAAGGAACCCAGAGACTCACCTCCAGAAACAACAAAGCAAGGAAAAAGCTAAACAGAAAACAAACAGACAAACCAACCATAAATAAATCACACAAACCAAAAAATCAGAAGGAAACAATGGACTCAACTGAAAACCCCAGCAGCAGGTCTGAAACAGCAGCCTGCTCTAAAACCAAACACTGCCACAGAGACAAAAGCAACGCCCCAGCCCAGCTCTTAGTCCTCAACACACCACAAAGCACCAAGAAGAGTCCAGCCAGGATGGAGTTCACCAGGTGAAGAACGTCCCCCAGGCTGCAGGCAGACAAATCTGTTCACATTAAGTCCCTTTGGTGGAGAGGAAGACAAATGATAGTGTGCCTGGGAGATGGATGTAAGAACTACAAAGCAAGAGCAGGGAGAACATAGTGATGAGCACTGGGAGTCAGGGGGCAGATGGATGGTACCTCACCAGCACTGCAAAAAGATGGAGGTACCTCCCCCCTGCTGCCATGATGAGGCTGTGGTTAACAGAGACCTTGACACCACTGTTGGACTGAGTCCAGAGGAAGCCACAAAGATGATCCAAGGCTGGAGCACCTCTGCTATGAGAACAGGCTGAGGGAGCTGGGGATGTTCAGCTTGGGGAAGAGAAGACTCCAGGGGGACCTTAGAGATGCCTTCCAGTACCTGAGAAGAAGATGCAAGAAGATGCAGGGGGACTTTGCACAAGGTGTCCAACACCAGGACAGGGGGAATGGATTTAAACTGAGGGAGAGAGGTTTAGACTGGATCTATAGGAAGAAGTTCTTCAGTATGAGGGTGGTGAGACACTGGAGCAGATTGACAAAGAGGTTGTGGATGCCTCCTCCCTGGAGGTGTTCAGGGCCAGACTGGATAAGGCCTTGAGTTGAGAGGTAGAGCAGATGATCTCTGAGGTCCCTTCCAACCTAAGCCATTCTAAGATCTATCAACCACAAGGCAATCTGTGGCTCATGCAGGAGTCTTGCATTTGTAGAGGGGAAGGCATCTCCTTGGGCTCTTCAAGCAGGCTTTGGGCTCAACCAGCAGCAGTTTCTTATCCCTAGGAAGTGACATTTTGCAAGGGATGCAACCAGCTGATCATTTCCTGGAGGTCAGCTGTGAACAGAGGCTTGACTGGTAGAGATGTCATTTACCTGGCCCTGAGCAAAGCCTTCGACACTGTCCCACACCACAACCTGGGCTCCAGGCTGGTGACACATGGGTTTGATGGGTGACCACTAGCTGGATACAGAACTGGCCTGATGGCTGCACCCAAAGAGTGGTGTCCATGGGTCCATGTCCCAGGGGAGGCCAGGGACAAGCAGAGTCCCTCAGGGATCAGGCCTGGGACCAGGCTTGTTCAACATCTTTGTGGGTGCCATGGACAGTGGCACTGAGTGCAGCCTCAGCAAGGTTGCTGATGGCACCAAGCTGTGTGGTGCAGCAGACAGCTGGAGGGAAGGATCCATCCAGAGGGACCTGGGCAGGCTGGAGAGGTGGGCACAAGCCAACCTCAGGAGCTTCAACAAGACCAAGGGCAGGTCCTGCACTGGGTCGAGGCAACCCAGGCACAAATCCAGGCTGGGCAGGGACTGGCTGGGGAGCAGCCCTGAGGAGAGAGCCTTGGGGGTGCTGGGGAGGAAAGCTCCCCAGGAGCTCTCAGGTGCACTTGCAGCCCGGAAAGCCAAGCAGAGCCTGGGCTGCAGCAGGAGAAGTGTGGCCAGCAGGGCAAGGGAGGGGATTCTCCCCCTCTGCACAGCCCTGCTGAGACCCCACCTGCAGTACTGCCTCCAGTTCTGGAGCCCCTATGACAAGAGGGATGTGGAGGTGCTGGAAGGTGTCCAGAGCAGGGCCAGAGGATGAGCAGAGGCTGGAGCACCTCTGCTGTGAGGACAGACTGAAGGAGTTGGGGCTGTTCAGGCTGGAGAAGAGAAGGCTCTGAGGTGACCTCATTGTGGCCTTCCAGGATCTGAAGGGGCTACAGGAAGGCTGGGGAGGGACTGCTCAGGATCTCAGGGAGTGATAGGACTAGGGGGAATGGAATGAAGCTGGAGGTGGGGGATATTCAGGCTGGAGGTGAGGAGAAGTTCTTCCCCATGAAGTGGTGAAGCCCTGGAATGGGTTGTGCAGGGAGGTGGTTGAGGCCCCTCCCTGGAGGTGTTTAAGCCCAGGCTGGATGAGGCTCTGGCCAGGCTGATCTAGTGTGGGGTGTCCCTGCCATGGCAGGGGGTTGGAACTAGATGATCCTTGTGGTCCCTTCCAACCCTAACTGAAACTATGAAACTATGAACTGTGTGGCCATGGCACTTCGGGACGCGGTTCAAAGGCCCTGGAGGTGCTGAGCTGATGGCTGGGCTGGCTGAGCTTAGAGGGCTTTTCCAACTGGAATAATTCTGTGATCCTGTGAGTGTGCAAATGCTGAGCACAGGAAAATGCTGGAGGTGGAGGAGCAGCCTGGAAGGAGCTTGGGAGAGGATAGATGCTCTCAGTCCTTGAGGTAGGAATCAAAAGCAAGCACAGCACCTCGCTGCTGAAACAGCACAACGGCCGACTTCTCCCCAGCCCCAGGACAGCTTTATCACCTCTGTGGGAGGTGGACAAGCAGGCTGGGAACATGAACAGCATGACTAAGGAAAAGCAAGTCATGGTGCCCCTTTGCTAGCACCTGAGAAACTTGCTTTGATGGCTGCAGGTAGAGGAAAGGTTGGTGCTTTCAGAGCACTGAGGCACGCTGCAGGGAGCTGCTGCCGCAGGAATCCATTTCCAGGCATTGTGAGAAGGAAAACAAATTGCAGAACTAAAACATGGATACTCCTTAGGGGGAAACAAGAAGACAAACTGAGAGGGCAGGCCCAACTGTGGTAGCTCAGAATCACAGAATCACAGAATCCATAAGGTTGGAAAAGACCTCAGAGATCAGCAAGTCCAACCTGGCACCCAACACCTCCTGACAACTAAACCATGGCTCCGAGTGCCACATCCAATCCCCTCTTGAACACCTCCAGGGATGGGGACTCCACCACCTCCCTGGGCAGCACATTCCAATGGCCAATTGCTCTCTCTGGGAAGATCTTTCTCCTCACCTCCAGCCTAAACCTCCCCTGGCACAACTTGAGACTGTGTCCTCTTGTTCTGTTGCTGCTTGCCTGGGAGAAGAGACCCCCCCTCCTGGCTACAACCTCCCTTCAGGGAGTTGCAGAGAGCAAGAAGGTCTCCCCTGAGCTCCTCTTCTGCAGGCTAAGCACCCCCAGCTCCCTCAGCCTCTCCTCACAGGGCTGTGCTCCAGACCCCTCCCCAGCTTGTGCCCTTCTCTGGACACCTTCCAGCATCTCACATCTTTCCTAACCTGAGAAGCCCAGATATGGACACAGGACTTCAAGTGTGGCCTAAGCAGTGCTGAGCACCCAGGGCACAATGACCTCCCTGCTCCTGCTGGCCACACTCTTCCTGATGCAGGCCAGGATGCCATTTGCCTTCTTGGCCCCCTGGGCACACTGCAGGCTCATGTTCAGCTGCTGTCAACCACTACCCCCAGGTCCTTTTCTGCCTGCCTGCTCTCTCAGCCACTCTGCCCCCACCTGTAGCTCTGCCTGGGTTGCTGTGGCCGAAGTGCAGCCCCTGGCACTCGGACTTGCTGAATGCCATCCTCCTGTTGGACTCTGCCCATCTGTCCAGCCTGGCAAGGTCCCTCTGCAGAGCTCTCCTACCCTCAGCCCCGTTTTTTCCCACCCTGCTGCTCACCACCCCCCGTAGGGGTCCCAAGCTCTGCGGTGCTATTTCCACATGCCCCAAAATGCCATTTTCAAGCATGCCAAGAATGGCAACAGGCTGAGCCTGCCCAGCTCTGCACCTCAGCAGAGCCTTGATACCACAAGTCTTGCCATCACATGGCATCTGCTTCCCCTTCAGACCTTTGTGGAGCTTGAGAGATCACAAGAATGAGGTAGTGGGGTGCACTTAGCTGGGGGTGCACTTAGCTGGGGGTGCACTTAGCTGTCAACTCTGGGTCCCTATCATCATCCCTACTGTAGTGGAAGGAGCTATGTGAGAGAGAGGTGCTGCAAACCTGGAAGCTGCAGCTGCTAAGTCCTTTTGGATTTGACTGTGGAGGTATTTATGCATCAACAAATTGCCTTGGCAGAGTTCATTAGATCTCTTCTGGCTCATGAGCCAGCAAGCCATCCATACACCTACTTCTGCTCACGAAACACCAGCT
This sequence comes from Colaptes auratus, assembly GCA_015227895.2. Lineage (NCBI taxonomy): Eukaryota > Metazoa > Chordata > Aves > Piciformes > Picidae > Colaptes > Colaptes auratus. The sequence continues at coordinate 8,381 of JAAWVA010000889.1, read as the reverse complement.
TCTTCTCCTTGCCTTCTCCTCTGTGTCATTACCCATTTGGTCATCAACCTACTGACCTGAACACAGTTTTTATTCCAAAGTAAAGCCCTGTAGCTTTCTCATTGGCCTGCTAGGCTCCAACTGGCTCTAAAGTAGAGAGAAGCAGAAGTCAGGGCGAGGGTGGTTAGCTGCTGGCTCCACACAGCCTGCAGGTATGTCACTGTGGTGAGTAGCTACACCGTGGGATGTGCTCCTGTGTGAGCCTCATTGCCTCCTGTACAGATCTGGCAGATGCAGTTTGAGGCAAAACAGGCAAAAATCCACCATTGTGTGAGACCTCCACCTTGAAAGCTGCTTGCAGTTGCAGTGTCCCATCACAAGAAGACATGGAACTGTTGGAGCGAGTCCAGAGGAGGCCACAAGATGATCCAAGGGCTGGAGCAGCTCTGCTGTGGAGAACAGGCTGAGGAGCTGGGAGTGCTCAGCTTGGGGAGGAAAACTCCAGGGGGACCTTAGAGATGCCCTTCCAGTACCTGAAGGCATCCTACAGGAAGGCTGCAGAGGGACTTTGCATAAGGATGTCTGGAGACAGGACAAGGTGGCATGGTTGGAAGCTGAGGGAGAGAAGGGATACACAGGATCTTAGGACAAAGTTTTTCAGTGTGAGGGTGGTGAGATTAAGGAATAGATTGCCCAGGGAGGCTGTGGCTGCCTCCTCCCTGAGGTGTTCAAGGCCAGACTGGATGTGGCCTTGAGCAACCTGGGCCAGCTGAGAAGCATCCCTGCCCATGGCAGGAGGTCAGAGATGATCTCTAAGATCCCTTCCAATCGAAGCCATCCCAGGTTCTGTACTGACTTACAAGGTGGCTCACAGCTGTGGGCCCCTGGGTGTACTGCAAATTAAGTGAAAGGAAGCATGGCATAAGGTTATTTTAAGTAGCTAACCATGCAGTGTGAAGTCTTAGCTCCATTTGAAGCCTTGGGGCTTATTCAGATTTCTAAGAAATCATCCCAGGCAGCATGATTTGATTAAAACAGCAGCCCCAAGCAAAGCAAGCAGCACTAGCTGGCTCTGGGAACGAGCAGTACCAGGAAATGCATCAAAGACAAGAGCAAACAGCCTCATTTGACTTCCCTCCAAGGGTGGCCAGGAAATCAGTGCAAGAGGCTGGGGAGGGTCTGGAGCACAGCCCTGTGAGGAGAGGCTGAGGGGCTGGGGTTGCTTAGCCTGCAGAAGAGGAGCTCGGGGAGACCTCATTGCTCTCTCCAACTGCCTGAAGGGAGGTTGTAGCCAGGTGAGGATGGTTCTCTTCACAGTATCACCACAGGTGGAAGAGACCTCAAAGATCATCAAGTCCAACTTCTCCAGGCAAGCAGCACCAGAACAAGAGGACACAGTCTCGAGCTGTGCCAGGGGAGGTTTAGGTTCAAGTGAGGAGAAAGTTCTTCCACAGAGTTGTTAGGCATTGGGATGTTGCTGCCCAGGGAGGTGGTGGAGTCCCCATCCCTGGAGGTTTCCTGTCTTCTGCAGGCACATGTGATGCCTCTCTTACAGCTCTCAAGCTGTCTACAACTACCTGCAGGGAGGTGTAGCCAGGTGGGGTTGGTCTCTTCTCCCAGCAAGCAGCACCAGAACAAGGGACACAGTCCTTGAGCTGTGCCAGGGGAGGTTAGGGCTGGAGGTGAAGAAAGTTCTTCCCAGCAAGAGAGATTTGCCCTTGGGATGTGCTGCCCAGGGAGGTGGTGGAGTCCCCATCCCTGGAGATGTTCAAGAGGGATTGGATGTGGCACTTGGAGCCATGGTTTAGTTGTCAGGAGGTGTTAGGTATTAGGTAAGAGTTGGACTGGATGATCTCTGAGGTCTTTTCAACCTGCTTGATTCTATGGATCAGTTCTGTAACTCCATGAATATTGGCTCAGCCACCTGCACGTTCAGCCCTGGCAGCAGCCAGGATCCATCTGTGGCTGGTTCCAACTTCCCTGAGAGAGGAGACAGGGGAGAGACAGGAATGCTCCAGCCTCTTCCCCTTCTCCTCTCTTTCTGTTAATAATCTGGTTGGTCAGGAGCTGATTAAAGCAGCAATGGCGAAAAAAATGGTAAGAAAACAAAATGAATAATATTCTTTTTTCCCTTCACACCTCATGAACTGGCTCCATGTGGCCTTTTTGTCTCTGCTGAAGTGTCACACTCCCAGCCACGAGGGTCTCGAGAGAAGCAGCAAACTGAAGAAGCAAGTGAGAGCTCAACAGCAGCAGCAGTGAGCACTTGCAGCCCAGAAAACAAATCACATCCTGGCTGCAGCAAGAGAGCAGAGCCAGCAGGGCCAGGGAGGGATTCTGCCCCTCTGCTCCACTGCTGCTGACCACAGCTGGAGCTCTGGGTCCAGTTCTGGAGCCTCTGTTCCAGGAAGGATCTGGAGTTGCTGGAAGGTTCCAGAGAAGGGCCACAAGAGGACAGAAGGCTGGAGCTGCTCTCCTATGAGGACAGACTGAGGGATTTGGGGTTGTTCAGTCTGGAGAAGAGAAGCTCCAAAGAGACCTACTTGTGGCCTTCCAGGATCTGAAGGGGGCTCCAAGAAAGCTGGGGAGGGACTTGTGAGGGTGTCAGGGAGGGATACCTGGGGGATGGAGCAAACCAGAAATGGGGAGGCTGAGATTGAGTGTTAGGAAGAAGTTGTTCCCCATGAGGGTGGTGAGAGCCTGGCACAGGTTCCCAGGGAGTGTGGAAGCCTCCTGCCTGGAAGTGTTTGCAGCCAGGCTGGATGTGGCTGTGAGCAACCTGCTGCAGTGTGAGGTGTCCCTGCCCATGGCAGGGGGGTTGGCACTGGCTGAGCCTTGAGGTCCCTTCCAACCCTGACAGGTCTGTGATTCTGTGCAGGCAGAAAGGAGGATCCTGCTGCAGTTCAGAGGCTTTGCAATCAAACCAAACAGGACATTTCTTTCTCTGTGCTTGAGCTTCTGCAGCCTTTGGACCTGATTATTTCTTTCCATATATTTTCTGGGGGCTGGTTGTCCCAGTGTTAACATTCCAGAAGAGTTAAATGAATCCTTAAGCAGAACTTAGCCTTCAGCAAATCCATGCAGGACACATTCCAGTAATGCCAGGCAGGCACAACTCTGTGCTGAGCTCAGCACCTGGCAAATCTACACAGCAGGTTCTTTCTTCACTCCAGTTTAGACCTCTGACTGTGAAAAGAAGGGGCCCAAGGCTCTTCAATATCTTCATCAGTGCTACAGACACTGAGATTGAGGGCACCCTCTGCAAGTCTGCAGATGATACCAAGCTGAGTGCTGCTCTTGATGAGTCTGAAGGACAGGATGGCATCCAGAGGGAACTGGACAGGCTGCAGAGGTGGCTGAGAGAATCTCATGAGGTTCAATCAGGCAAAGTGAGGTCCTGCACCTAGGTTGGGGCAACCCTCAATATCAGTCCAGGCTGGGGGGATGATGACATTGAGAGCAGCCCTGCAGAAAGGGACTTGGGAGTTGCCAGTGGACAATGAAAGCAGCAATGAGCACTGGCAGCCCAGAAGGCCAAAAGCAGCCTGGGCTGCATCAAAAGCAGCATGGGCAGAGCTCTGCTCTGGGGAGACCTCACCCACAGTGCTGTGCCCCCAACACGAGAGAGACATGGACCTGATAGGGCAGGTCCAGAGGGTGCCATGAACTTGATCAGAGGGCTGGAGCACCTCTCCTATGGGCACAGGCTGAGAGAGCTGGCTCTGTTCAGTCTGGAGAAGAGAAGGCTCTGGGGAGACCTTGCAGCAGCCTTCCAGTACCTGAAGGGGACCTCCAGGAAGGCTGGGGAGGGACTGTTCAGAAAGGCTTGTGGGGGTGGGACAAGGGCCAGTGGTTTGAAACTGAAGCAGGGCAGATTTAGGTTGGACATCAGGAGGAAGCTCTGCACTGTGAGGCTGGTGAGAGACTGGAACAGGTTGCCCAAAGTGGTGGTGGAGGTCCCATCCCTGGAAACATTGAAGATCAGACTTGCTGTGGCCCTGGGCAGCCTGATTTAGTTGGAGGTGTCCCTGCTGCCTGCAGGGGAGTTGGGCAAGATGACCTTGGAGGGTTTCTTCCAGCCCAGTGCATTCTGTGGCTGTGATTTTCCTGAGGATTGTGGTCCCAGAGGCTCTGTGCAGCTGTCCACAGCCATGCACAAACCCTGCCTCCCAAGATGCAAATGGATGTTTCCAGCTACCAACCAGTGGCTATTCCCACAAGTGATTCCCAGCACTCTTTCAAAGAGCAAAGGGAGATCTAGGCAAGCATGCTTTGCAGCCTGACATTTAGGAGGCTGCCTTTAGCCTTCAATTCCCCCGGCAGAGATCGTTAAGGGGTACTTAATTCATTAGGTGCACAAACACTTCGGGTAATGAGGAGTCCAAAGCAAAGCATTCACACTTCACCTGGTGAAATCTACCCCGGGACAGCCTAAAGAGAGAACTCCCTTGAAGGTAGAGAGGCAGAGAGAGAGAGAAGGCATCACAAAGAAAAACAAAGGAAAGGAAGTGCTTCATTAAATTCACGGTTAAGCGATCTGCCCTGAGCTGCTCACTCAACCTAAAGTCCCGACAGTAATCAGAGATGGTAAGAAAGGGCTGACAGAGTACTATGGGATGCTCCACTTGAACAGACAAATACACTGACACTGAGAACCAGCAGCCCAACAGCCGAGGTCCCAAAGAAGAAAGCGGTGCTTACGCGGCTATGGAGATGTTGGCTGCAGACATGGGGCTGACTTCTGCCACTTCCTTGGCCTTCTGCAGGGCGAGCTTTTGATTGGTGGCTTCCTCCATCTCCTCCTCGTCCTGGTGCAGAAAAATCGAGAGCAATTAGGGCATGCATCGGGTCCTGGCACCAAGCAGAGGTCCCCAAGGCATGAGGCATGGGAGACTGCCACCGCCGGGCTGTGGGAACAGGGCAAAGTCAGTACAACAAAGCAGAATTTCACAGCTTCTTGCAAGGAGCCCTGACAGGGCCTTGATGGTAACAGCAGCTGGCCAACAGGAGCTTGAGAACTGTGTCTTTACCAATCCTTGTACACCTCCCTCTCAAAGCTTTCTTACCTCTTCAGGATCTCCTCTTACCGCTCCGTGTTTGGGTAGGGGGCTCCGGCAGGGCAGGGACAGACCTGACCACAAGTGTGACATTGCTGGGGTGAGATGAGCCTCATTTATCCCAGAACTGCATGGTTAAAACACTCTGAAGCCCACAGCTTACTGAAATGTGTGAGACACACTCCTGAGCCCTTCATGATCCCCAGTTTGGCTTTTCTGATCCAGTAAGTGCAGGCAGGAAACAGCACTGGACTGGTCCTGCCCACACTGCTTTTACCCCAGGCATTTCCATTTCATTGTGGACACAGAGGGTGAAAAGAAATGGGGACTTGTATCAAAGTGTGGTGTGTGGGCTCAGCTGTGGGGCCCAGAGATGGCTGTGTTCATGCTTTCTGCCCACCTCCCACACCATGAGGATGTTTAACCTCTCTTGGCACTGCAAGACCCCACAGAGGACAGCCGGGACCTCTTCCCTCCTGCCTGGCGCAGCGACAAGAGGAACGCTGCTCAGAGTCAGGCTGCAGGACCCAACCTGAATGATTCTGTGACCTTAGGCAATCACAGAATCGCAACAGCTGGAAAAGATCTCCAAGATCATCAAGCCCATGCATTAACCCAGCACTACCAGGTCAGCACCAAACCATGTCCCTACAGGTGTGGATGCTTCCAGGGATGGTGACTCCCTCACTTCCCTGGGCAGCCTGTTTCAATACTTTATCACTCTTCCAGTGAAGAAGTTTTTGCCTAATACCCAACCTAAATCTCTCCTGGTGCAACTTGAGGTCATCTCTACTCATCCTGCTCCTTGTTCCTTGGGAGAAGAGACCAACTTCCACCTTGCTCCAACCTCCTTTCAGTGAGTTGTAGAGAGACAGAAGGTCTCCCCCCCCAGCCTCCTTTTCTCCAGGCTGAGCACCCCCAGTTCCCTCAGCTGCTCCTCACCCTGTTCTCCAGACCCTTCACCAGCTTCATACTAGAATCATAGAGTCAACCAGGTGGGAAAAGACCTCAGGGATCAGCAAGTCCAACCTGGCACCCAACACCTCCTGATAATAAACCATGGCTCCAAGTGCCACATCCAATCCCTTTTGAACACCTCCAGGGAGGGGGACTCCACCACCTCCCTGGGCAGCACGTTCCATTCCAATCCTCTTGCTGTAAAACTTTCTCCTCACCTCCAGCCTAAACTTCCCCTGGTAGTTTTAGGCTATGCCTTTCAAATTTTCCACAGATCTTGAGCAGGAAAAGTAGTACAATGCAAACAAATCACTACTGGGTGTGAAAAGGAAAACACAGCTAATTCCAAACAATCCCATTGGAGAGAGATCTACCATAAGATTTAGCTCCCAAACCAATTCCTTTCCTTGCTTCTTTGCTCTGGGAGAGATGCTAACTTGCTTCTGCTTGACCTTGGCTGCATTGGTGTGGCTAAGTCTAACTTCTCTGCTCCTTTCTCTTCTCCTTTTTGTACAGGAGGGTAAGGGGGAGGCAGAGAGGGAGAAGCTAGTAGCTTCCCCTGGTCTTTGACCAGGGGGATTCTTGTGCTGTTTATTGACTGTTGTAAATCCTGTATGTTTTGTATATAGTCATCACATTCCTTGTAGATTGCAGTTCTGCTTGTAAATACAGCTTGCATTGGCTTCCAACTGAGCTTGCTTAGCCTGGAGAAGAGGAGGCTCAGGGGAGACCTTCTTGCTCTCTACAACTCCCTGAGGGTGGTGGAGTCACCATCCCTGGAGGTGTTCAGGAGGGGATTGGATGTGGCACTTGGAGCCATGGTATAGTAGTCAGGAAGTGTTGGGTGACTGGTTGGACTTGATGATCCCTGAGGTCTTTTCCAACCTGAAGGGAGGTTGTAGCCAGCTGGGGGTTGGTCTCTTCTGCCAGGCAAGCAGCATCAGAACAAGAGGACACAGTCTCAAGCTGTGCCAGGGGAGGTTTAGGCTGGAGGTGAGGAAAAAGTTCTTCCCAGCAAGAGAGATTGGCCATTGGGATGTGCTGCCCAGGGAGGTGGTGGAGTCCCCATCCCTGGAGGTGTTCAGAAAAGGATTGGATGAGGCCCTTGGAGCCATGGTTTAATTGCCAGGAGGTGTTGGGTCGACTTGATGACCCCTGAGGTCTTTTCCCACCTTACTGATTCTATGATTTAATGCTCTCCAGCAGCTCAATGTCTTTTCTGTAGTGAGGGGTTCATCTTCAGTGGTCACCTAGGTTAAGCTGCCTTTGAAATCCCTCTCCAGTCAGGGCAGGCCACGCTCAGCCCCTCCGATGGCCACGTCAGCACCACATGTGCTGAGGGGGTAGCAAGAGAAGAGCAGGCTCAGGCTCTTCTGTCAAACTTCTGCTCTTCAGAGGTGATGCTTTGAACCAGTTATGCTTACAGTAATGAGAGCAGACAGCATGACATCTGGCTTTGAAATAGGAAGTCACAGAGCTTGCCCCATCCTGATCACCACACATGTAAACACTTCCCTGCTCTGGCTTTGGTGTTATCTGCTTAAACTGAGCTCATCTTGAGACCCTTTCCCTTTTCTCCTTTTGAAGAAGAAGAAAGAAACAACAGGAAATGAATGAGGATTAAAAACTGCTGCCTTTAAAGTTGCACATCATTTCCACTCCCCCCCCCCCCACTTTCCTTTCCAGATATTAGGCAGATCTGTACCAAGTGAACTCTTGCTGTAGTGCAGGAAGAACCTGAGCCAGGTCATGCAAACAAAGCCCTGCTGGAGGTTTCATGCAAAGTCAACACTTCGCAACTGCCAACTTCCAGTGCACCTATTGATGGGTTTGAAGCTGTTTGTAAACCCAGAGGATCTGCAGATCCTTTGAGGAATAATGCTTCCAAATAAGAAGGTGTTCAAGTTTTCCCTTTCATCCCGCAGGTATCTTCGAGTTGTTTGTCTTCTTTCGAGGGCTCTCCAGCAGCGTTCGAATCACACTCATTCAAAGCGGCTTGATTTTTGCCTCCTGTGCACCTAAAGCACCAGGTGCAGCTTTCATTCTCTCTTTAAACTGTGTAGCTTCAACTCCATTCTCCTCGGCGCATCGGCAATCCTGCTGCCTTCAATAGCCCGAAGTAACAGCAGCAAATAGCCATTGTCATTACACAGGCAGCCGTTCCCACCTCACAACAACGGGCTCGTCAGCAGGTGAATGCTTAATGGGGTTTCTGTCGCTCCTTCCGCCTGAAGCTTGCAGATCACTACGAAAATGAGTTCATTGTTTGCCTGCTACTTACACTGCCAGGTCCTCCTGGGACACACAGCCTCATCTTGTTCTGCTGGAAGCCTGCAGGGCTGTGATGGGGCGAGGCTGGAGCCAGCTCCGGGCTGTGATGGCTATCCA
>JAAWVA010000888.1:0-16458 GCA_015227895.2 Colaptes auratus | reverse complement strand
AATAGCTGCAGGCACATCCCCTCGTCGTCCCCCCCCCGCTGCCCAGGAGGTGACCCCCAGGCAAAAGGAGCCCAGGAACCAGATGGGCAGAGGAGCTTCCACCGCCAGCGGCAGCCAAAGCAGCTGACTCGGAGTGACCCGGCTGGACATCACAAGGGTAACACGTTTGCACAGAGTGAGGACAAAAATAGCTTTCCCCCCCACCAGTGTGGTCATCATCAAGTGAAATCTGTTTATAGAGGAGGCTTTGCATAATTGTGCTCTCGGTTACCGGCTGGGAACGGAGCCAGAGCCCCCCGGGGCTGGGCTGGAGCTGACTCGCTCAGCTTTCTCACTTGCAGCTTGTCCCAATTAAAAGCACGTCCATAGGGATTATCCCTGATTTTCACCAGGGCCCTTCAGGGTCTAACTTCTCCCAGGAATAGGAGCTCTGGGCAGGCTACACATTCTGACCTCTTAAAGCTTGCTTTGATTTTCCTTTGCTTCCCCCCCTCCCCCCTCCCCGTGTGAGTGTGTGGAGGCGTTCGGCAATCTTCTTCTGACACCTTTCCTTTCCAAGTGAAACACATTCAGGGCTTGCAGACCTTGACAGGGCTGGTATATGCCAGCCCATTTTGCTGCATCATGACCCAACAGGCTTGGGGCCAGAGGAGGATCTCACAGGACTGAGAAGCTTCACCTTTTGCTCAGTCCTCATGTAGAGCCTTTTTGATATATTTACTTACATTTTTGTCTGTGCTATCATGAACTTTTGGCTCACTCCTGACATTAAGGGGGGTTGGGAGCTGGCTGGATCCTACTCTGGATCATGCATGCTGTGTGGCTCTTCTAGTGACCCTAAGTTGTCTTGCTGGGCATAGAATCACAGAATCACAGAAGCATAGAACTACAGAATCATAGAACCACAGAATGGTCTGGGTAGGAAGGGACTGCCAAGGGTCATCCACCTTGAGGCCATTCCCTCTTGTTCTGTCACTAATTACCTGGGAGAAGAGACCAGCACCAGCCTCTCCACAAGGTCCTTTCAGGTAGTTGTAGACAGCAAGGAGGTCTCCCCTCAGACTCCTCTTTTCCAAACCATCAATCCCGAGTTCCTTCAGTCGCTCTCCATCAGATTTATTCTCTAGGCCCTTCCCAGCTTCCTTGCCCTCCTCTGCCCTGGCTCCAGCACCTCCACATCTCTCTTGTATTGAGGTGCACAAAACTGGACACAACACTTGAGGTGTGGTGCCCCAACCCAGTGCACACCACTGGGTGGGCAGGCAGCTGATGGACTGCTACTAGAAGAGACCTTGGCACAAGATGCCCACTCAGTGAGCAGAAACTGAACTGCTCTGTTGTTGAGCCATGGCCAAGAGCCCCCCGCTCCATCCCTCCAGCTCTGGTAAAGAGCTTTGTGTGTGCTGGTAAGCCATAGAGGCTGGGACTGAAGAACACATCACAGGCTCACTGAATCACTGGCTCACAAGGTGTTAGGGGTTGGAAGGGACCTCTGGAGATCATCAAGTCCAATACCCCTGCCAGAGCAGCACCATAGAATCCAGCACAGCTCACTCAGGAACATACCAAGACAGGGCTGGAAAGTCTCCAGAGAAGGAGACTCCACAACCTCTCTGGGCAGCCAGTGCCAGTGCTGTGTGACCCTCACCTCATGTTGAGGTGGAACCTCCTGTGCTGCAATTTCCATCTGTTACCCTTTGTCCTATCCCAGGGTGCAACTGAGCAGAGGCAATGGTTAAATATGACTTCCCCCAGATCCAGATGTAAGAGAAGAGGGCTCAGAGAGGTGGCTTGGGCACCAGCAGCAACCCAAACACCCTCCCCCCATCGAGTGATGCATTCCCAGGCAAAGTCATCCTGCCTTTATCTCTCTGCTTCAGCAAAGCCAAGCCAGCCACTGCCCAGCTCACAGCCATGTTGCAAAGCACCAGCACAGCACCAACTGCAAGCACTGTAGCATCACAGATGCCAAATGAAACTCAGTCTGCAAATCTCTCCCTGTGCCTAGCGTGAAGCCACATTAACCAACCTGGCTGGGCACCTCCAAATGAATTCTGCACATGGGCTGCAGTTTATTGCAGGTCAAGTGCCAGCTGACTATGGCCCTGAGCTGATTTAATATCAGTCCTGGATAAGCTGCCCCTATAAATGTGTGCAGATCTGCTGTGCACTTCCCTCTCAGACCTACTTCAGTCCTGGACTTAGTATCAGTCCAGGATTTAATATCAGTGCAGGATTTAATATCAGTCCTGGATTTAATACCAGTCCTGGATTTAATATCAGTCCTGGATAAGCTGCCCTATAAATGTATGCAGATTTGCTGTGCACTTCCCTCTCAGACATACTTCAGTCCTGGATTTAATATCAGCCCAGGATTTAATATCAGCCCTTGGCAGAGCTGTCCTCCTGCCAGCACCCCTGGAGGAAGGGATACTTTGCTTCTTGTTGTGCTAATTCCTGCTGCCCTCCTGCTCTGCCACTCTTCTGTGTGCCTATCCAGACCCAGATGAGAGCTCCTGTGCAGGCAGGTCTGCCTTCAGGCATGGGAAACTTGGCAAGTGACATGAATTGAGCTTCCTGTCCTTTACAGCTGTCAGTCCTTCCTCACTCTCCCCATCATGTCTGATGGTGAAGCCAATAGACTGCAGCTGGGGTTAGTGCTGGAGACCACCAGCTCACTGCAAAGTAACAGCAGCAGCATGGAAAGCCTCCCTCCCTTCCCCCAAATCTGGACTTGAGGAGAGGCTGAGGGAGCTGGGGTTGATTAGCCTGGAGAAGAGGAGGCTTGGGGGAGACCTTCTTGCTCTCTACAACTACCTGAAAGGAGGTTGTAGCCAGGTGGGGGTTGGTCTCTTCTCCCAGGCACCCAGCACCAGAACAAGAGGACACAGCCTCAAGCTGTGCAGGGGGAAGTTTAGGCTTGATATCAGAAAGAAATTCTTCACAGAGAGATTTGCCATTGGAATGTGCTGCCCAGGGAGGTGGTGGGGTTGGCATTCCTGGAGGTGTTTAAGAAGAGCCTGGATGAGGCACTGGGTGCCATGGTCTGATTGATTAGATAGGGTTGGGTGATTGGTTGGACTCGATGATCTTGGAGGTCTCTTCCAACCTGGTTGCTGCTGTGATTCCTGGATAAGCTGCTCCTATAACTGAATGCAGATTTGCTGTGCACTGCCCTCTCAGACCTACTTCATCTTCATGGCAAGCCAGCTAACAGAAGTGGTGAGAAGCATGATCCTGATATACCTGTTTATTTGCCTGGAGATGTTTTTTTGGTCCTTTCACTGATAGTTAAACAAAGCCACATCCTACCCAGTCCTTTGCTCTGGAGCGGCAAAAAGAGAAAAGAAAAGAACCCAACCCCCAGCCTGGACTATCATTATCACACACAGAATCAACCAGGCTGCAAGAGACCTCCAAGATCATCCAGTCCAACCAATCACCCAACCCTATCTAACCAACCAGACCATGGCACTGAGTGCCCCATCCAGTCTCTTCTTAAACACCTCCAGGGATGGTGACTCCACCACCTCCCTGGGCAGCACACTCCAATGGCCAATCTCTCTTTCTGGGAAGAACTTCTTTCTAAGATCAAACCTGTGAGACTGCAGGGAACTTCAGGCCCTCTAGACCATTGAAAATGGTCAGCTGCAAGTGGAGAGAAGGAAGAGGCAGCACTGTGCTATCAGGAACAGAAGTGCTCAGTGCATTTCCAAGCACACAAAGAACAGAGGACAGGGTCCCTTCAGGTAACTGAAGAATCCTAATGGCCCTCAAAGCCCCCTACATACCCCCCCGTGACGACACACTTCCTACTGCCTGATTCTGTTCTCAAGGTGACACCAAGCTGTCAGGGCAGTGTTGTGTCTGACAGGCAGGTTAGGAACAGTCGGGAAGCGCTGACAGCTGCCCTCCCGTGGGGCCGCTGCTGGAAGTCGCTGCTGGAAGTCGCTGCTGTCATTAGATCTTGTTTGCTCTTAATTGTTTGGGGCTTCTCCTTAGAAACAGATCTTGACCAGCTCCTGGTTTGCACAGCCTTCTAAAGGTCACACATGCTGGCTTCAAGGAGAGCCAAGCTATTAAGCATCCAACTATGTGACGCTGGCTTCCCAGGCAAGCCTGGGCTGCCATCAGGGCAGGCATCGCGATGGGACTTATGTGCAAGGATGGAGGAGTAAAGTTCCTCTCTCCCTGGCCCATTTCAACAGGTTATTTTTAAAAGCTTATGTGCTCAGTGTTGAAAGCAGAGGCCTCTCAATCTAGGGAGGTTCTTCTCCCCCTCTGCTCTGCCCTGCTGAGACCACACCTGTGGCAATACTGTGTCCAGTTTGGGGCTCCCCAGTTCAAGAGGGGACAGAGACCTGCTGGAGAGAGTCCAACAGAGAGCCAGGAGGATGCTTAGGGGACTTGGAGCATCTCCCCTGTGAAGAGAGACTGAGAGCCCTGGGGCTGTTTAGCCTGGAGAAGAGAAGGCTGAGAGGGGATCTGATCAATGTCTATCAATATGTGAGGGGTGGGTGTCAAGTGGAGGGGGCCAAGCTCTTTTGGGTGGTGCATGGTAATAAGACAAGGAACAATGGATACACGCTTGAACAGAGAAAATGTCACCACAACATGAGGAGAAACTTCTTTACAGGGAGGGTGTCAGAGCCCTGGAGCAGGCTGCCCAGAGAGTTTGTGGAGTCTCCTTCTCTGGAGACTTTCCAAAGCCACCTGGATGCACTCCTGTGCAGACTAACCTTGGGATCATTATCAGTCATTTAAGTTTGTATTAAGGAAATAAAAGGTCCTGGGTTTCCTAAACTATTCTAGCCCTCCCTCATAGAATCATATCTTGTCAGGGTTGGAGGGACCTCAAGGAGCAGCCAGTTCCAACCCCCTGCCATGGGCAGGGACACCTCACACTACAGCAGGTTGCTCACAGCCACATCCAGCCTGACCTTCAAAACCTCCAGGCATGAGGCTTCCACCACCTCCCTGGGCAACCTGTGCCAGTGTCTCACCACCCTCATGGGGGAAAAACTTCCCCTATGCAACTATGTGCAGTAACCTGTAGCTCCAGAAAAGCTTTGACTCAGCTGTTAGCCTCAGCCCAGCTTCCTCAGACTATTCAGACAAGTAATGTTCCTCTGGCAGCTATTTCTCACACCTACATTTCATTTCATCGTGGCCAGCAATCCCAGCTAAGAGAACTGCTAGGGAAGCTGTTAGCAGATTCTGTGCCCTGACTCTTTTCCTTCTCCCAGGCAGTGACAGAAGGAGAGGACACAGTCTCAAGCTGTGCCAGGGGAGGTTTAGGCTGGATGTTAGGAAGAAATTCTTCATAGAGAGAGTGATTAGCCATTGGAATGTGCTGCCCAGGGAGGTGGTGGAGTCACCATCCCTGGAAGTGTTCAAAAAGAGCCTGGATGAGGCACTTGGTGCCATGGTTTAGTTGATTAGATGGTGTTGGGTGATAAGTTGGACTTGATAACCTCAAGGCTCTTTTCCAACCTGGCTGATTGTGCAAATTACTCAATTACTAGTGACACTAGTCACCTGCATGCTCACCTGAGATGTTTGCCTGTGAAGGCAATAAGCTGTGTGCTGAGCTACAGCCTTGGTCTGGAGCAGTGATTTGATGTCGGAATGCACGCACGGACTCCCTTGTTGGTGAGGCAGGAATCCTTTATTGGTACAGAACAAGCAGCTTATATAGGAAAAATCGAGCAGGGTAAGCAATTCCCTGACATTCTTGCACCACTGCTGCTAACTGAGTTTTCTCCCTTGATATGCAGCTGTCCATTGTTATCTTCATCCCATATCAGGTTGATCTTCTCCAGCCTGGGGGCAAATGTCCTCCTGTCTCACACTTCAGGTTGTTTACCATGGTCAGCTCTTCTTTATCATCAAGCCATCCTTCCAGTATCAGTGGCCTGTTGTTCTTTCTTGTCCTGAAACCTTCCATGGATACTTTCTGCTCTCCTACAATTTGAGGGTTGACTTTTACACTTTTAGTCATTTATCCTCTTCCTGTTCTTCTTAGTTTACTTTGCATAGGCTTTAGAGAAGTTGAAACTTCACATGACTGGGAGCTACCAGTTTTTCTCCTGACCAAGACCCTTTAGCTCTTGCTTGGGTTCAGCAAGAACCAACTCTTCCTTTAAGCCCTTTTTGGTCATATGGCATAGAAGAACCACAGGAGACCAAGGCCCCCAATTTAAGTGCCTCATCCAGTCTCTTCTTACACACCTCCAGAGATGCCAATCACACCTCACCACCTCTGTGGGTACCCCTTGCAAGCAGGTTATTCATGACTTGGGAAATGCAAGGTTGGCTTCCTCACCCCTAGAATGGAAACTGATAGGATGGACAGAGCTTTCTAGTTTCACTCAGTGTTGTATGTTTCCTACACAGGCATCCCATGGAATATGATACTTGTATGTTGCTTTTATGCAGGCCAATAATATCAGCTTTATAATTAGGAAACACCTGCTAACAGTTCAGATAACGAGATGCTTGGCTAGGAAGTTACAGGTTTGCCATCATGGATACACCATCAAAGCCCTACTGATCTGCCTGGAATCAGGCAAATACAGCTGCTTGGGCTGGGAGTCAAAGGGATGGATTGGATTTGCTTCTGAATCCCTCTGAGGCCTGTACTCCAGGATCTTCTGCTCATAATAATCACAGAATTGTCAGGGTTGGAAGGGGCCTCAAGGATCATCCAGTTCCAACCTCCCTGCCATGGCCAGGGACACCTCACACTACAGCAGGTTGCTCACAGCCACATCCAGCCTGGCTGCAAAAACCTCCAGGGATGAGGCTTCCACCACCTCCCTGGGCAACCTGTGCCACTGTCTCACCACCCTTATGGGGAACAACTTCTTCCTAGCATCCAATCTGAATCTCCCTATTTCTAGTTTTGTTCCATTCCCTCCAGTCCTATCACTCCCTGACCCCCCAAAAGTTCCTCACCTGCCCCATTTTCCCCCTTTTTCCCCTCATATCCCACAGCACCTGGGCTCTGTTGGAGTCTCCTCCCACCCCAGGTGTGGCCACTTTGCCTTCCCCACCCACTCCCCTTTTTAATCCCCCCTAGGAGAGGCAGCAGTCCTAAGCTGAGCCCTTCTGGGCTGGAGGATCCTCCTCTCATCACTGGTGAGTGCCCATGGTGCACACTGGGTGATGGTGGTGGTGACAACAAAGGCCGGGGGGCCTGGTGGCCCCCCGGTTAGGAAGGGACTTGATGACCATTCCAATATCATCCACGGGTGCTGGCTGGGCCTCCTTACTTGGGCTGAGCCCCTCTGGGTGGTATCTTGGCTGGTGAAGGTTTTGCAACTGCAGCAGCCTTTTCTTATTGCTAACACTAAAAGCCACTACAGAAAACTGATAGTTTCCTGGAGCCATTGTTTTGTCTCACTCCGTTACTCACTTCCCTGCTCAATGTTCAGCCTCTTTTCCTGAGTCCCTAATTGCCCAAGGTGTAGACAATCTTCCTAGAATCAGTGAGGCTGGAAAAGACCTCAAAGATCATCAAGTCCAACCTGGCACCCAACACCTCATGACTACTAAACCATGGCTTCAAGTGCCACATCCAATCCCCACTTGAACATCTCCAGGGATGGTGACTCCACCACCTCCCTGGGCAGCACATTCCAATGGCCAATTAAATTTTATGGGAAGAACTTCTTCCTCACCTCCAGCCTAAACTTCCCCTGGCACAGCTTGAGACTGTGTGCTCTTGTTCTGGTACTGGTTGCCAGGGAGAAGAGACCAACCCTCACCTGGCTACAACCTCCCTTCAGGGAGCTGTAGAGAGCAATAAGGTCTCCCCTGAGCCTCCTCTTCTCCAGGCTAAACATCCCCAGCTCCCTCAGCCTCTCCAGTGCTCTGAGACCCTCACAGTAAAGAAGTTCCTCTTCATATTGAGGTGGAACCTCCTGTGCTGTAGTTTATATGCATTGCCCCTTGTCTTAACCCAGGGTGCAAGTGAGCAGAGCCTGTCCCCTCCCTCTTGATCCCCAGCCCTTAGACATTTATAAACATCGATTCGATGCCCTCTAAGTCTTCTCTTTTCCAGACTCACCAGCCCCAGGGCTCTCAGCCTCTCTACACAGGGCAGTGCTCCAGTCCCTCAATCATCCTGGTAGTCCTCTGTTGAACTCTCTCCAGCAGATCCCTGTCCCTTTTGAACTGAGGAACCCAGAACTGGATGCAATATTCCAGCTGAGGTCTCACCAGGGCAGAGCAGAGGGGGAGGAGAACTTCCTTGGATCAGCTGGCCACACTCCTCTCAATGCACCCCAGGACCCTATTGGGCTTCTTGGCCAGCAAGGCACATTGCTGTCCCATGCAGAACTTGCTGCCCACCAGCACTCCCAGGTCCTTCTCCCCAGGGCTGCTCTCCAGCAGATCCCCTCCCAGCACATTTGTCACAAGTGACTGGAGTGGTATGGGATTGAACTGCACCACCACTGATGTCAGAGTTATTTTTTTTCCCCTCTGCCTCCCATAACCAAAATAGGTAGCTTTCTATCTTAGGTGAAGTTGGTAGAGTAGAATTAGTTCTTGTTCTGGATATCGGGACTTTGCATTTCTGGATGTCACTTTCCTTTGGTTTGCCTTAAAGGAAAGGGACAAAATGTGTAAGCTAAAATAGTAATAATAATAAAAACAATAAGCAAGAGTCACAGAATCAAAAAATCTGTCTGGTTGGAAGAGACCTCCAAGCTCATCCTGTCCAACCTTCCACCCAGCACTGGGAGGGTCAACACTAAACCATGTCCCAGCCACCAGCTCCACACACTGCTTGAACCACCCCCAGAGATGGTGACTCCAGCACTGCCCTGGGCAGAACATTCCAATGTTTGACAACCCTTTCACTGAAGAAATATTTCCTAACACCCAGCCTGAGCCTCCCCTGCTGCAGCTTGGCACCATTTCCTCTGGTCCTGTCTCCTGCCACCAAGGAGCAGAGGTTGCCCCCTCCTCACTCCAACCTCCCTTCAGGTGGTTGTAGACAGCAATGAGATCTCCCCTCAGCCTCCCTTCAGCGTGTCCCATGCCAAGTCCACAGAGGTGCAGGAGAGGGAAGATTTGGAAACTGCTCTGGGTGAAGTTTTGCTGGGCAGTGGAACCCCGTGGTGGGTTTGGGGACACTGAAGGAGTAATGGCTGCACATCCACACGTGTGTGTCCTGAAACAACTACACCATCAGCCTCCCCAGCATCTTGTTTCACCTGCTCCTCAAGCAGGCCAGAACGACTTTGCAGTGGAAAATGCAGCAGGAGGGCTCAGCTGGTCCCTGCTTTGCGGGAAAGGACTAGAAACTGGGGGGAGCATTCAAGTCTGCGGGCTGGATGATCTTTCAAGGTCCTTTCCAACCCATACCATGACTGATTCTGTGATCTCCTGCTTGGCATCTCTCAGTGCCAGGATGGTTGGCAGCACTTTTTTCTCCTTTTTATTTTTTTTTTTTTTGGTAGTTAAAAGCCAACCCAAGGAGGGAATGAAGCCCTGGCCTTATATGGAGCCATCGGGTGTGAGTCACTGGGATGTCTTTAGGCCTGAGGACTGCCTGTGATGGCTTTCAGATCACAAGCCCTGCGTGACATTTAGCAGAGGTGGGTGACCTCATGGGAGATTATCTGAGAGATCTTCAGCTGGCCACGGAAAGAGGCTCTGGAGGCCTGGGTTTACCCTCACTAACCTTCAGCAGGCAAAAAGGGAGGATGAGCACGGGGCCGTGCATGCGGGAAGTGCGCCAGAAGCGCCGAGAACGCTGTGATGGACACAGGGATGGCGTGGGGGAGAGGGAGAAGGAGAGACCCTGTGGGCTTCCCAGGGCAGAGTGCTTCCTTTGAATGTTGGTGTGTGCTTTTGCTACAGTGCCGTGGGAGAGTTAAGAATCGCTGCTTGTCTCCTCGCTGTCGATACAGGTGAGAGAAAGCAGCCCTGTGGCACAGCACTTGGGGGTGCTGGTGGATGAGAAGCTGCATGTGAGCTTGCAGCACAGAAGGCCAATAGCAGCCTGGGCTGCATCAAAAGATGTGTTGCCAGCAGATCCAGAGAGGTGATTCTGACACTGCTCTGCTGAGACCTCACCTGGAGTGCTGTGAGCAGGTCTGGAGCCCTCAGTATAGGAAGGACATGGACCTGATGGAGGAGGGCCATGAAAATGATCAGGGGGCTGGAGCAGCTCTGCTATGAGGACAGGCTGAGGGAGCTGGGGGTGTTCAGCCTGGACAAGAGAAGGCTCTGGGGGGACCTAAGTGTCTAACATCTTCCAGTACCTGAAGGGGGCTACAAGAAGGATGAAGAGAGACTGTTTGCAAAGGCCTGCAGTGACAGGACAAGGGGCAATGGCTTCAAACTAGAGAAGAGCAGATTTAAATTAGATGTCAGGGACAAGTTCTGCACCATGAGGGTGGTGGAACACTGCAACAGGTTGTCCAGGGAGGTAGTTGAGGCCTTATCCCTGGAGATAGTCAAGGTGAGGCTTGACAGGACTCTGGGCAGCCTGATCTAGTGGAGGATGTCCCTGCTGACTGCAGGGGGGTTGGACTGGATGACCTTTGGAGGTCCCTTCCAAGCCAGAGGGTTCTGTGGTTCTGATTCGTTCTGCCTCTTGGCACTTTCCTTTCACCCTGTCTTTTGGGGTTGTTTGCCTCCAAGGAGTGCATTAGGAGAAATGAGGCTTGAGTGTAGAAGGATGAAGCAGGATACTAAGCAAGGTAAGTAACTGCATATTGCAAGTAAAAAAAAGGCAATCCAAGAACGTTCTTCTAATCAAGCTGCAACGAGCAGAGCTGCTTCCTGCCTCCCTCTCCGAAGCCGTGTCACAAGTGCAAGCAGACACAATATTGCCAGCCAGCTTTTGTGTTGCCTGATGGAACACACAGGAACGAAATGGGAGTCATCAGCAGCACCATTCAACTTGAAACTTGTTTTCTAACCAGAATAATTATCTTTATTTCAACCGAATAAACAAGAGCCAGGCAGAGAGCAGTTTCCATCAACAGCAGAAGAGTATTGTTGCAAAACATCTCTTATCCCTTCACAGTAAATAACACTGAGAGAGAGAGCAAGGAGGCACAATGCAATTCAATTTCTCTTGACAAGGAGCTCTCTTCTCCCGCACCCAAAACAAGAGAGAATATTCATTTACGTGCAGTCCATCCAAAAGGAGTGTCAGGGGTTCATTACTGGATGGAGCACTCTGCTAATAAATGACTTTTTTGTTTGCACTTTGCTGTTTAGCATCAGCATTTCCATGCCCCTTTCTTTCCTTTGAGCTTGTGAAGAGAGTCATCCTTCAACCTCTGGCTCAGGAGGGTGTCACAGGTTTGTTTGCATACAGGCTGGAGGTTCTCTGTCAGCTAGCTCACACCTTCTCTTCTCATTGTATGAAATAAAGGTGAGGCACAAATGTCAGGAAAACAACACAGTTGAGCTTCTCAAGAAAAACAACCCCAAAAAAGAAATGCTTTGGCTCTACAGTAAAAGAAGGATTTCACTAAACTCACCCAAACAAACCAGTCCCTTTTTAATGTTTTCATTTCCTTTATTAAGCACAATACACAAATCCTGTCCCAGAACCCAGGAGCACAAAACAGGAAATCAGAGGTTACATTACTCATTCATTCTGTGTTTTGTCCCCAGAAAGCCAACCAGAGCCTGGGCTGCATCAAGGGAAGAGTGGCCAGCAGGTCCAGGGAGGTTAACCTGCCCCTCTGCTCCACTCTGGGGAGACCACCCCTGCAGTACTGCATCCAGTTCTGGAACCTCTGTGCCAGGAAGGATCTGGGGGTGCTGGAAGGTGTCCAGAGAAGGGCCATGAGGATGAGCAGAGGGCTGGAGCTGCTCTGCTATGAGGACAGACTGAGAGAGTTGGGGCTGTTCAGTCTGGAGAAGAGAAGGCTCCGAGGAGACCTCCTTGTGGCCTTCCAGTATCTGAAGGGGTCTACAAGAATGCTATGGAGGGACTTTTGAGGGTGTCAGGGAGTGACAGGCTAGGGGGTGGGGATGGAGCAAAACTAGAAGTGGGTAGATTGAGATTGGATGTGAGGAAGAAGTTCTTCCCCATGAGGGTGGTGAGAGCCTCATCCCTGGAGGTGTTTGCAGCCAGGCTGGATGTGGCTGTGAGCAACCTGCTATAGTGTGAGGTGTCCCTGCCCATGGCAGGGGGGTTGGAACGGATGATCCTTGAGGTCCCTTCCAACTCTGACAATTCTGCAGTTTGTTCCTTTATTCTGCACTTTCTCAAACCATTAAAAAACTTTTTTTTTGTCCATATTGATTATTTTTTCTCAAAAGAGAAGAAACCAAAGTAATTGCAATTTATTCATTATTTATTTATTTATTTTAAACAAGGTATCTAGCCTACTTTTGCTCCAATTTCTGATCACACCCTTCCCCATCCTCAGGTCACAACGATGCCTGAGTTGCTAGACACAGCCAGGTGCTAGCTGCTGCCCTTCTGCTTTATTTCTGCAGTGCTTTTCCCCCTACCTGAGACAAAACAGACAACAAGGAAGTGTTGCTATAAATGTACAAAGAAGATGCTTCCTGTGGTGTGCTGCAGAGTCAGGAAGTTCATGGTCTTCATACAAATATATAAAACATCTCAAATTATCTCCATCCATTGCAGTCCAATCGGTTTATCTTGTCAGACCTGCGTGACAGACACGAGAGCGGAGATTAGTCATTGGGCAGTGCACCCAGAGACTATGCAGAGAGGTACCTCCAAGTTCTCCCCAGTGATCTCCAATGGCGGGACAAGGGAGAGGAGGTGCAAGCTGGAGCAGAGGAGACTCCACATGAATAAAAGGGAAAAAAACCTTTTTGCTCTGAGGGTGCCAGAGCCCTGGAGCAGGCTGCCCAGAGAGGTTGTGGAGTCTCCTTCCCTGGAGCCATTCCAAACCCGCCTGGGTGTGTTCCTGTGTGACCTACCCTGGGTGCTCCTGCTCTGGCAGGGGGGTTGGGCTGGCTGATCTTTGGAGGTCCCCTCCAAGCACTAGCACCCTGTGATTGTGTGAAGTTGTGAGGAGAGGGGGGGAAGTATATTCCCTGCATCCTCAGTTCTGCTTTCACAGAGTGTAGCTGTTTGCAGGCAAGCTGGGGGAGCACAGCGTGGGTGTGAAACAAATCTTTTTGATCCACTTGATTTTTTTCCACCCACACTCCACACAAAACCCTCCAACCCTCTGTCTGGTAGAACTTCACCACTGTTAAGAGCTCTGAGCTTTAAAGACTTGCATTATGCAATCAGGCTGCAGGTGGTTCCTGGACTGCCCCAGCCCTCTGGTGGGGAGGGTGCAGCCTTACACCAAGCCTGGGGCTCATCTCTAGGGAAGAGCTTCAGCAGGCAGAGGTGGCAAACCCTGCCACATGCTGCAGCAAGTAGTAGAATGCAGCAGCTGGATAACCATCAAAATATCATTTAATTTAGCCAGTAAATACTATTTACTGATACACCCATACAGACATGGAATTTTTTACCCTCTTTTGTTTTTCAGGCTCTTTAAATTATCTTTTTCTCGCTCCTTCTCTGTTCAGTCCATTGGAGTCCTTAGTGGGAGCAAATCTCCTTTGCCTCACAGAATCCCAGGAACATTCAATTAGGAAGAGACCCTCAGGATCACCAAGCCCATCCACCAACCCTACCCTACAAGGTTCACTCCTAAACCACATCCCCAAGCACCACATCCAAACCTCCTTTAAACACATCCAGGCCTGGGGACTCCACCACCTCCCTGGGCAGCCTGTGCCAATGCCTTGCAGGGAAAAAATTCTTCCTAATGCCCAGTTTAAATCTACCCAGAGGCAGCTTGAGGCCATTCCCTCTTATTTTGTCTCCTGCCCAGCTTGAAGAGTGCCAGGGCTTTTCAGCCTCTCTTCTTTTGGTGGTGTATCTGTTCCTGTAAATATTTCTGGTCCCAGCTCCTCTCTGCCCTAGTTGTGCTTTAGATTTCAGGACTGACCAGCACCAGAGACAGTATTCTAGATGCAGGAGCAGAGTGTTTTCTGTGCTGGTTGTATGCATCCCACTGGAGGTCATTTATTTACTTAGGTGAAGTGAGGAGGTGGGAGGTGGTTCAGCTGCCATTTCCACTGGCCCACCTGCAGTGGCTCTTTCCTGCGTAGTCACAGCTAACTTGGGGTGCATCCAGAGGAGTGTGTCCAGCAAATCCAGGGAGGTTCTCCTCCCTCTCTACCCTGCCCTGGTGAGACCTCACCTGGAATATTGCACCCAGCTCTGGGCTCCCAGTTCAAGAGGTACAGGGATCTGCTGGAGAGAGTCCATGGGAGGGCTACAAGGAGGCTGAAGGGACTGGAGACTGCCTGGTGAGGAGAGGCTGAGAGCCTTGGGGCTGGTTAGTCTGGAGAGGAGAAGACTGAGAAGGGATCTGATCAATGTCTATCAATATCTGAGGGCTGAGGGTCAGGAAGGAAGGGACAGGGACAGGCACTGCTAACTTGTGCCCTGGGATAGGACAAGGGGCAATGGATGTAAACTGCAGCACAGGAGGTTCCACCTCAACATGAGAAGGAACTTCTTCACTGTGAGGGTCACAGAGCACTGGAAGAGGCTGCCCAGAGAGGTTGTGGAGTCTCCTTCTCTGGAGACTTTCAAGACCCATCTAGATGTGTTCCTGTGTGACCTGTGCTGGATTCTATGGTCCTGCTCTAGCAGGGGGGTTGGACTTGAAGATCTCTGGGCAGCCTGTCCCAGTGCTCTGTGACCCTTATAGTGAAGAAGTTCCTCCTTGTGCTGAGGTGGAGCCTCCTGTGTTGTAGTTTCCTTCCATTGCCCCTTGGTACTGGTTCAGTAAGGCAATGTTCTGCTTTGTTTCAGCTGCAATTTCCTCCCAATCAGGTCATGTTAGGTATTTCTCTTTCAGGTTACAAAACCAAATCCACCTTTCAGGCTATGCTTGATGGCCCTCCAGGATTTGCCTGCATGTGTAACCCTGTCCTATATAATTACCCCTTGCCTACACAGACTCTCCATGTGTTTGAGTCTTTCAAACAGCTCTGTGCCTGTTCCTAAGTACCACAAGGTGACTGTTTTCCAGGGGTGGGTGGATAAAGCATTGCTGGCTGTGATTGAACTCAAGTGCTGAAGCCTGGGATCAGGAGAGGGTGTACAGAGTGCTGCAGGCACATCTGAGCACAACGTGGTCCTCACTGCCACAAGTCCTTTCTGATCCCTTTGCTGAAGGATGCCAGCATCAGCTTCTGGCTTCCAAGGTGCCATGGGAAGGTTTGTGGTGGGAAGGGCAGCTGTAATTTAGCATGCTGGGGCTTAGGGCTACATCAACTGGCTGGGCAGGAAGCCTGGAGAGCAGCCCTGAAGAAAAGGACTTGGGGGTGCTGGTGGATGAGAAGCTCAACAGGAGCCAGCAGTGAGCACTTGCAGCCCAGAAAGCCAACCACAGCCTGGGCTGCAGCAAGAGAAGCATAGCCAGCAGGTTGAGGGAGATCATTATCCCCCTCTGCTCCACTCTGGTGAGACCCCACCTGGAGCACTGTATCCAGTTCTGGAGCTTCTGTTACAGGAAGGATCTGGAGGTGCTGGAAGGTGTCCAGGGAAGGGCCACAAGGATGAGCAGAGGGCTGGAGCTGCTCTGCTGTGAGGACAGAGTGAGTCAGGGCTGTTCAATGTGGAGAAGAGAAGGCTCCAAGGAGACCTTCTTGTGGCCTTCCAGTATCTGAAGGGGGCTACAAGAAAGCTGGGGAGGGACTTTTGAGGGTGTCAGGGAGTGATAGGACTGGGGGGGGGGATGGAGCAAAACTAGAAATGGGGAGATTCAGATTGGATGTTAGGAAGAAGTTCTTCCCCATGAGGGTGGTGAGACACTGGCACAGGCTGCCCAGGGAGGTGGTGGAAGCCTCATCCCTGGAGGTTTCTAAGCCCAGGCTGGATGTGGCTGTGAGCAACCTGCTGTAGTGTGAGGTGTCCCTGCCCGTGGCAGGGGGGTTGGAACTGGCTGATCCTTGAGGTCCTTTTCAACCCTGACAATTCTATGATCCCATGATACTTTCCATATCGTTCTAGCAGGTTCAGTGTCTTAGATGTTAAGAGCCTAAAGATGTCATCCTGGAGTAGACCTCTGCCCATTGAGTGTGGAAGCTCAGTGCTTTATCTTCTCCAAGCAGTTTAGCCTTCCCTTTTTTCCTGAGCTCCTCGTACCAGTCATCCTGTGTTGCCCACACCAAGCTTGAAGAAGAGGAGGCTGAGGGGAGACCTCATTGCTGTCTACAACTGCCTGAAAGGACCTTGTGGAGAGGCTGGTGCTGGTCTCTTCTCCCAGGTAATTAGTGATGGAACAAGAGGGAATGGCCTCAAGCTTACAGCTGGGTAGGTTTAGACTGGACAGTAGGAAACATTTTTCCCAGCAAGAGTGGTCAGACATTGGCACAGGCTGCCCAGGGAGGTGGTGGAGTCCCCAAGCCGGGATGTGTTCAAAG
>JAAWVA010000887.1:0-16458 GCA_015227895.2 Colaptes auratus | reverse complement strand
GTAAGAAGGGAGTTTTCTTGGAATGTAACAGAGCCTTTGATATTGTACACCAGACCCAATTGCAGGTGGGCTGGATATTCTAATGTTTGCCTTCAGTCAGAGACCAATAGAATAGTGACGCTTGTGCATATTTAGCTGAGATGCTACATAAGCTGTGTATCTGGGCAATAAAGTTGAAGCGTGCTTATCAATCACATTGATTGCTGCTGTCTTCCCTCGCCGCCCTCCGACATCTGGCGCCCGAACAGCGGACGATCCAGTGGGGTAAGGGAGAGAACCCCCGACGCGGGATAGGAGGCCTGCGGAGACCTTCTTGCGGTCGGGGTGGTGGCGAGCCCGGAAAAGCATCGATTAGCAGCGAATCGAGGGGCAAAAGTGCGACTCAACGCTGGCGTAGGGAGTTCGTACCATGCCTGAGCTGGGTTTCCTGAATTGGAATTAAGCTCGCCGTCCGGGTAAGGGCTGCTACTCGACTTCCACGGGTTTTGGAAGGCTGCACACTAAGGGATGGAAAGCGAAGTAGCCCTTAACTTATTTTTAAGTTTCCTTGAGAAACGCAGTGTAGAGGATGTGGATTTAAAGAAGCATCCTGAATGTTTATTGCAGTTTGGTAGGGAGAATGTTTTTTCAAGTCATCAGAAGATGTGTTTAGTGTTGATGTGTTGGAGAGAATATGGAAACAAACTGTAGGACTTGATCATAGATGGTGACAAAAGTGCCGTAAAGCTGCAAAAGCAGCCGGGGAGAGGCACGGTGAAGCACTCCGCGAAACAGAAGAGCTGTGCTAAACGCCCTCCAAACTGTCCTCTCCGAGAGAGGTATTACTGACAATTCTGGCATTTTGAACGGGCTAACTATCCTCTCCGTGAGAGGTGTTACTGAGATTACTGGGATTTTGAAAGGGCTGTTAGCATGGGCCCGGAATCATGATTTTATCCCCAGAGCAACTGAAGCTTTTACTACCGAAGCACGGGACAAAACTAGAGCTCAGCTGTGGGATGAGGTGCTAAACACCAGCCACCATCCCAGCAGGGAGGAAGCGATAAAAAGGCAGCGAAACTTGTGGTTCAGCGTGTTTGATCCCATTCATCAACATCTCCTTCTAATATCGCCAACGACAGCTCGGATTCGGAAGAGACAACACCGACGCTGAGAAATCAAACAGTGCCAACTTTGTTTCACAGTCCCTCTTAGAAAAATGGAGCGCTTGGAGGCTCGTGGTTACGGCATTCTTACAACCGCACCCCTTCCGCGAGCCCCGACGGCCCCCACGGGCACCGACGGCTCCGACCGAGGCGGCACCGACCGACGCACCACCAACACCGGCAGCACAGACTGTAGCGGCCCCCGCGGTGGCCCCCACGGCAGCAGCCACGGCAGCGGCCCCAGCGGCCGTCCCCATGGCGGCGGCCCGGCGGCGGCCCGGCAGCGGCCAGCACCAGCGATCACCTCACCATCCCCCCGCCTCCTATGCCCCAGACATTGTCAGCAGAAAACATCACTACGGCGGAGGCTACAATCGAATTCCGAAGGGACCATAGTGTAAGGGATCGGGAGGTGGGAGGGACGGGGAACTGTCCTGCTGCACCGCTGGAAAGGTATTGTGAGAAATGCAGTAATAGAAGGGAAAACTGGAACACATTGTGACTATCAGGAGCTGATGTCACTATTGTATCTCGTCATAAATGAAATGGTGTTGAGTTTAAAAGGTTTAAAGGGTTTTAAATGTATTCAAACAACCTGGGTCAGCAAAGAGCCAGTGCAATTAGCTTTCACGACGGCAAATCAATCACTGTAAGACCGTAGGTGTTAACCCTTCCAGTTACTCTATTGGGTTGAGACACTTAAGTTAGCTAGGAGCAAAACTTGTTTCTGTTCCTTTTCTGTGGCGGCTACTGTCAGCACCAACCCTCAAATTAAAATGGAAAACAGCTAATCCAGTATGGGTGGAGCAGTGGTCGCTCAGGCATGATAGGCTGCAAGTTGTTAGGACCCTTACCGCAGAAACAATTGCAACTACTGCACACCTTGCCCCCCTCTCTCTTTTCTGGTACGACTCTAGTCTACCAAAGCTCTGTTCTGATTTAAAGCAACAGTGCTAATTTAATAATTTCTGATTGTAATGTCTTTTAGAGTTGGTTATTTAGAGTTTTGTTAAGTTTTCCTAGTAAGCATAATGAATAGTAAGCATTTGGTATTTACAGGTACTTAGTGTATAGTAATTGTAGCAAGGTATAAGGACTTAGTAATGAATTCACATTGTAAGATTTGTTATGGTTCGAACCTTCTTAGTTGTGTGCCTAGGCATTTCAAAGGAGCTCCATGTAATATAGTTAAGGTTTGTAGTAAATAGTAATATAGTTAAGGTTTGTAGTAAACAGCTATTAATTTTTTAAAGTATTCCTTAGCTAATGTGTAGAACAATCAAGACTATGAGGAAACAGCATTTCCCATGAAGTTGAACATCGATCACAGTAACTGTTACGATAATCTGGGATCAAAAGCATCGATCAGAAGAATGTACCACAGCACCATGTGAATTTGGACTGAATATTATGGTTGGATGATTGTTGTGTGATTAGAGAAAATATTCATATGAACTTATATGTTATCTCACCAGTTTGTTATAATATTACGCACTTACAGGGAAAATCAAAATTCATTATAACGCAACATGCATTTTCATTTTAGGTTGGAGACTGCAACAAACACATGCATGCCAAAAAGGACAAAAAAAAAAAAGAAAGAAAAAAAAAAGGAAAAAAAAAAAAAAAAAAAAAAAAAAAAAAAAAAAAAAAAGGGAAAAAGGGGGGAAAGAGAGAACACCCCATAGCAAAGAAGTTTTTAATGGTACCAACAAGAAATAGTTAGTTCATGTCAACACCTAGAAACATCAACTTTGCAAAGTGCTGCAACCCTCTCACCACAAGACAGCGCGAACGTGGCACGGCTGTCATGAAGTGCGGTCAGCAGGGCTGCCCAGCGCTGACCTCAACGCCTGTCACAATAATCAAGATGTCAACAGAAAGTATCTAATTTATAACTGAGTGTCATGACTGCTTAACTGTTGTGTGAACATTAAGGATCAGTATTACTAGGATGAGCAAAAAACACTTATTATGTGTAATTTTCTATTGGGTAAAGCAATGAAGCCATTTTGCTCTTGCTGTTTGCCCGCAAGTTTTCTGTCTGTGAAGCTAGAGCCTGGCCAGATCTACCTTTACAGATGAAAGAAATCTTGCTGCCATTAAACAATTCATGATTTTTGACCATCCTAGATAAAATAAAGATGCAACATACCCCTAAGCAGATTGTAAAAGACAGTGGTAAGAATTGCATTTGTGTTTAATCTCTGTGTGTATTGTGTTAGGCATAATCAGGTCTTCTCTGTCAATAAGAAGAGTGAAATGTGAAGATCAGAACTATTACGACCTGAGTTCTTCTTTACAATGTTTGCTATTTTTGACCACATTTTATGCCAACTCTGTTAGAACATTCTAACTAGCTGAACTTAAGCATTGTGTCTTGTATGGGTTACATCAGTCTGTTAGACATGCTGTGTTATGAAACTTTTGCTTTTGCTGTACAGCTTAGCTTTAACTTGATTGCTTCTGTGTATGCAAGAGTATCTTGTATGGGATAAGAACAACTCCCATGAGCAGATTGCTCACAAAACCAAAAAGGGGAATTTGTGGCAATGCTGGTGACGAGCAGTGTGAGCAATCTGGCAGCATAGGCCTAGAGCCTGACATGGTGGTAGGCCATGCTCAGCATAAGTGCAAAAGTTGCTATCAGTGTAGCAAAACAGCGCTGTGCCTGCACCGTGTAACTAAAGCAGGACACTGGTAGCTACAAACACAGTAAGTTATCTTGTTGGTCAGCTAAACAGGCTAATGTTACTACTGTAATTTTAGATCAATTGCTTTTAGATCAAAATAGCTGAAGGCATGCATATTTACTGAATAGAGCTGCTGTTGATTTTTTGCTTTTAGCTAATGGTCATGGCTGTGAGGATTTTGAAGGTATGTGTTGTTTTAATTTGTCTGATGGTAGTCAATCAATTCATAAAAGGATTGCTTGGTTGGAAAATCATGCTCAATCAATTGTTAAAAATGTAAATCCTTTAGACCAATGGTTTCAATCTTGGTTTGGAAATATGTCTCCTTGGTTATTAGGTCTGCTTAAAGAAGGTTTACGCTGGCTTGGTATTGTTCTGTTGATATTGCTTGTTTTGCATATTGCATATGGATGTATTATGAGAAGTGTAAATGAGGTAACATCTCGAGCTTTTCTTGTACAAAAGAAAAAGGGGGGAATTGTTGGAGAATGGCTTAAATCTAAGGGACATGACTCTGTGGAACAGCTACTTGAGCAGAATATGTAGGCCTTACTCCATCTTGTTGTTTACTGCTCATAGTTATCTGACTTGCTGAAGCAGCAAGGTCACTATGGCCTCGTAGCTGTTCTCGCAGCTGTGTGTTTGTGAGATAACTGGATGGGAAAGGAAGAGCTAGGTAAGATAACTGGATGGGAAAGGGAGAGCTAGGTAAGATAATTGGATGGGAAAGGAAGAGCTAGTGAGAAGGGAGTTTTCTGGGAAGGTACACAGAGCCTTTGATATTGTACACAGACCTCATTGCAGGTGGGCTGGATATTCTAATGTCGCCTTCAGTCAGAGACCAATAGAATAGTGATGCTTGTGCATATTTAGCTGAGATGCTATATAAGCTGTGTATCCGGGCAATAAAGTGGAAGCGTGCTTATCAATCACATTGATTGCTGCTGTCTTCCCTCGCCACTCCCCGACAATTTGGCTACAAGGATGTCTGATAGTCACAATCTGTTCTAGTTTTCCCTTTTGGATGTCTAGGGCCAATGAGGTATTAGGCACATCGGTGGAACCAGAGCCTTCTTGTCCTCGAATCCTGTTAGAAGTTTTAGGCACTCAGGACTCAAATGGTATTAGCTGAGCAATTTCTGTCCCAACACGAGTGCTAACAGGAGGGGAAACGCTATAGAGCATAATTTTCATAGCCCAGTCATAATCAGAATCTATTGAACCAGGAATTGTGAGGGGGGGTGCTGCTGGGGCCACTGCCGAGCCGCTGCCATGGGGACGGCCGCTGGGGCCGCCGCCGTGACTGCTGCCGTGGGGGCTGCTAGGGCCACTGCTACAGTCGGTGCTGCCAGTGTCGGTGGTGCGTTGGTCTGTGCCACTTCAGTCGGAGCCACTGGTGCCCGCGGGGGTCGTCGGGGCTCGTGGGAGGGGTGCGGTCGTAAGAATGCCGTGACCGCAAGCCTCCAAGCGCTCCATTTTTTCTAAGAGGGGCTGTAAAGCAAAGTCGGTGCTGCTTGAATTTCTCAGCATCGGCGTTGTTGTCTTCCGAATCCAAGCTGTCACTGGCGATATTAGAGGAAGATGTTGATGAAGGGGATCAAACACGCTGAACGACAAGTTTCGCTGCCTTTTTATCGCTTCCTCCCTGCTGGGGTGGTGCCTGGTGAACGCGGTGTGTGTGATGGTTCGCACACACGTGCTATAGCGAAAAGCTTCTTTTTAAGTATTTAGCACCTCACCCCCACAGCTGGGCTCCAGTTTTGTCCCATGCCTCGGAAGTGAAAGCTTCGGTTGCTGTGGGGATAGAATCATGGTCCCGGGCCCAGGCTAATAGCCCTTTCAAAATCCCAGAATCGTCAGTAATACCTCTCTCGGAGAGGACAGTTTGCAGGGTGTTTAGCACAGCCTCTTCTGTTTCGCAGAGTGCTTTGCCGTGCCTCTCCCCGGCTGCTCTTGCAGCTTTATAGCAGTTTTGTCACCATCTATGATCAAGTCCCACAGTTTGTTTCCATATTTTCTCCAATACATCAACACTAAACACATCCTCTGGCGACTTGAAAAGACCATTCTCTTTACCAAACTGCAATAAACGTTCAGGATGCTTCTTTAAATCCACATCCTCTACTCTGTGTTTCTCAAGGAAACTTTAAGTAAATTAAGAGCTACTTCGCTTTCCACATTCTATCCCTTAGTGCAGCCTTTAAACCCGGGAAGCTGACAGCAGCTCTTACCCGGACGGCGAGCTTAATTCCAGCTCAGGCACGGTACGAACTCCCTATGCCAGCGTTGAGTCACACTGTTGCCCCTCGATTTGCTGCTAATCAATGCTTTTCCGGGCTCGCCACATCACCCCAACAGCAAGAGGGTCTCCGAAGGTCTCCTATCCCGTGTTGGGGGTTCTCTCCCTTTTCCCACTGGATCGTCCCTGTTCAAGGGCACCAGATGTCAGGAGTGGCGAGGGAAGACAGCAGCAATCAATGTGATTGATAAGCACGCTTCAACTTTATTGCCCGGGTACACAGCTTATAAAGCATCTCAGCTAAATATGCATAAATGTCATTATTCTATTGGTCGCTGGCTAAAGGCCACATTATAATATCCAGCCTACTTGCAATTAGGTCTGTGTACAATCTCAGAAAGCTCTGTGTACAATCTCAGAAAACTCCCTTCTCACTAGCTCTTCCTTTCCCATCCTGTTATCTTACAAACACAGCTGCAAGAACAGCTACAAGGCCACAGTGACCTTGCAGCCTCAGCAAGTCAGCTAACTATGGGCAGTAAATGACAAGATAGTTCATAGTTCATAGTTTCAGTTAGGGTTGGAAGGAACCACAAGGATCATCTAGTTCCAACCCCCCTGCCATGGGCAGGGACACCCCACACTAGATCAGGCTGGCCAGAGCCTCATCCAGCCTGGGCTTAAACACCTCCAGGGATGGGGCCTCAACCACCTCCCTCGACAACCCATTCCAGGGCCTCACCACCCTCGCGGTGAAGAACTTCCTCCTCACATCTAGCCTGAATCTCCCCACCTCCAGCTTCATTCCATTCCCCCTAGTCCTATCACTCCCTGAGAGCCTGAAAAGTCCCTCCCCAGCCTTCTTGGAGGCCCCCTTCAGATACTGGAAGGCCACAATGAGGTCACCTCGGAGCCTTCTCTTCTCCAGACTGAACAGCCCCAACTCCCTCAGTCTGTCCTCATAGGAGAGGTGCTCCAGCCCTCTGATCATCCTCGTGGCCCTTCTCTGGACACGCTCCAGCACCTCCAGATCCCTCTTGTAATAGGGGCTCCAGAACTGGAGGCAGTACTCCAGGTGGGGTCTCACCAGAGCTGAGTAGAGGGGGAGAATCACCTCCCTTGACCTGCTGGCCACACTTCTCCTGATGCAGCCCAGAATCTGATTGGCTTTCCAGGCTGCAAGTGAATACTGAGAGTTCATGTTGAGCTTCTCGTCCACCAGCACCCCCAAGTCTCTCTCCTCTGGGCTGCTCTCCAGCCAGTCACTGCCCAGCCTGGATTTGTGCCTGGGATTGCCTCGACCCAGATGCAGGACCCTGCACTTGGTCTTGTTGAAGCTCATGAGGTTGGCTTGTGCCCACCTCTCCAGCCTGTCCAGGTCCCTCTGGATGGCATCCCTTCCCTCCAGCGTGTCTGCTGCACCACACAGCTTGGTGTCATCAGCAAACTTGCTGAGGGTGCACTCGATGCCACTGTCCATGGCACCCACAAAGATGTTGAACAAGCCTGGTCCCAGGACTGATCCCTGAGGGACTCTCCTTGTCCCTGGCCTCCACTGGGACATGGACCCATTGACAGCCACTCTTTGGGTGCAGCCATCAAGCCAGTTCTTTATCCATCTAGTGGTCCATCCATCAAACCCATGTGTCACCAGCTTGGAGACCAGGATGTGGTGGGGGACAGTGTCAAAGGCTTTGCTCAGGTCCAGGTAAACGACATCAGTTGCTCGCTCCTCATCTATTAGTGTTGTCACCTGAACAGATGGGTACGGCCTACATATTCTGCTCAAGTAGCTGTTCCACAGAATCATGTCCCTTAGATTTAAGCCCATTCTCCAACAATCCATAAGGGTAGAGCTGGCCAGGCTCCATCTCCACAGAGAAGGAAAATACTTGCAGGCAAACAGCAAGAGTGCAAAGGCTCCTTGGCTGGGTCAGGGATGACATCCTGAATATTCATGGTTCTGCCCAATGTAAAACTGAACATAACACACTAATCCATTTTTACTCACCCTAACATCCTGATCTGCTGATGCTCTTTTTTTGCTAAGGAAAGGTACTGAGTCCTACTGAGCCTAACTTTGGACTAATGTTGTTTTTTCTTTCAAATTTCTCCCGACTAAAACCCCCCTAAATGTTAATATCCTCCATGAATTTTGTTAAATCAGACCTGAAACCACAGATGAAATGAAAATTTGAGAACATAACATGCTTCAACGATTCCTCTTTTATGACATAATACCTCTTGAGGCCACTTCTCCAGCCTGTCCAGATCCTCTGAATGGCACCCATCCTGTCCTTCCTTCTTATCAACCACACCACTCAGCTTGGTGTCATCTGCAAACTTGCTGAGTGTGCCTCCACCTCACTGTCTGTGTCATTGATGAGGATATTGAACAGCACTGGTCCAAATATGTCTGGGACACCTCCATGGCATACAATCACAGAATCAATGCTGGTTTGGGTAGGGAGGGACCTTCACAGGTCTTCCAGTCTAATGGCCTGCAGTGATTCAACCAATGTTTCCCTACTCAAATCCCCAGGACCCCTGACTCATCTCCACAGGACTCAATGTGCTGCAGTGTCCCCAGCACAGCTCAGAACAAGAGCCTAAGGGCACTCTCTAGCCCTCTCTCCCTCTAGCCGTGGCTTGTCACTCCACAGCTTGTCACCAGCAAGCCTGATTTTGTCCCACTCTGCTTTCAAGTCCAGTTTAAAGGCCTGCCAGTGAGCCTGAAAGCTCCTGAGTTGAGTAAAGACCCTCTGCTCCCTTGGAGAAAGATGAATCCCATCTGACCCCAGCAAGCCTGGTGCTGTGCTGCCCATCCCATTGTTAGACCCCAGAGCTGTGGCAGTGACACCGGCCACAGAGCCATGGATTCACAGCATGGGTCTGTCTCTTTCTGCCAGTGTTACTGCCTGCAGATGGAAAGGGAGAGGAGCAAAGAACCTGTGCCCCAGACTCCCTCCCCAGCTGTCTCCAGGCCCTGATGTCTCTGGATCCCTCTTGGGCTATGGATTGTGGCTTCATCTCCACCCACATGGAAAAGCAGAAATGGGTAAGAGTGCAAGGGTTGGACAAGATAAATATGTAAAACTATAAATATCTGCTTCTAAATCTATTTACCTTTTAATAACTCTTAGGCCAGGGTTCATCTCAGGGGAACTGCAGGGCACGTGCTGGGGCTGGGGGCCACTCCACTCCCTTTTTGGGGTGGTTGCAGAATTTCAGCGAGGCATTTGTTCCCTTCTGAAGTGACAGCCTCATCACAATGCTTCACTCCCTGGGAGACACGTGGCTGAGCTGGCAGTGGTGGCAGGGCAGGACATCCCCATGTCCTACCTGCTACAGACACCCCCATCTTCAGGAAGCTGAGGAGCCTCTGCTGACATGTGCCCCAGAAGCACCAAATGCCCAGGATGGGGCTCAAACATGAAGACAGCTATGCCCCTGAGACCCTCCCAACAGACCATCAAGACTGATCAAAATCTCACCAAAGCCCTCCCTGAACTGGGCACACAGCTCCAGCCTCAGGCCTAGGAGATAAACGTCCCCAAGAATTAGGCATTTTGGACAGGAATGTCTAAAAAAAAACCAAACTAAGAGGAGATTCTGTTAATTTGAGGGGGTTAGCATTACAGCTGGGCAAGGGACAAAGGAAAGGAGCATTTAGCCCAGGAAAACCCAAAGTACAGAGTAGAAAGCATACAAAGCCCAGCAAAGCTCAGTCCAGCTTCAGTGGTGGTGATGGCTGTGCTGACTCATCACTGTTAATTAGTCTCCTCATCCCTAATTGGTGTTTAGGGGAGAGTGGGGCATTTGTTCCTGCTGGAGCCCCCAGAGTCTGAGAAAACAGGGTGCAAATGAGGTGATCTTGGTTCAATCTGCTGGGACAGGTCCCCCATGGGGGTGATGTTTACCCTGGCAGTGCTGGGGTCAGTGCTCTTCTGCATCCCCCGGCACAGGCTGGTCACTGGCATGGATGCGCATGTGCCGGCTGAGGTTATATCTGCAGCGGAAGCTCTTGCTGCAGGCGGTGCAGGGGAAGGGCTTCTCACCTGTGTGGACAAGGCGGTGCCGCCTGAGGGCGGACCTGTGAGTGAAACACTTGCTGCAGTCACTGCAGACGTAGGGCTTCTGGCCGGCGTGGATGCGGCGATGAGAGAGCAGCTGGGAGCGCTGGCTGAAGCTCTTGCCGCAGTCGGCACAAGGGAAAGCCTTCTTGCCAGTGTGCACATGGAGGTGCCCTCTGAGGGTGCACTATGTCTGAAGCTCTTGCCACAGGCAGTGCAGCGGTAGGGCTTCTCCCCAGTGTGGATGAGGTGGTGCTGGAGGAGGGTGGAGCGCGTAGAGAAGCTCTTGCCACAGTCAGCACAGTGGTATGGCTTCCTGCCGCTGTGGGTGTGGTGGTGCTGCGTGAGGGCATGGCTGGAGCTGAAGCTCTGGCCGCAGTCAGCACAGCGGTACGGTCTCTCCCCTGTGTGCATGCGGCGGTGTCGGGTGAGGTTGGAGGCCTGGCTGAAGCTCTTGTCACAGACGGCACAGACATACGGCTTCTCCCCCGTGTGGATCCGCATGTGCCTCACCAGGTCTGAGCGCCTGGCGAAGCTCTGCTGACACTTGCTGCAGGGGTTGGTGATGACTTCAGTGGCTGCTGGCTTCTCTCTGCTGTGCAGTTTGTGACCCTTGGAGAGGTGGTTGCTGAGGTTGTAGTCTGACCTGTGGCTCCAACTCTCACTGGAGGTGCCTGGATCGGACGGCCTCTTGCTGGTGTGGCCACAGCGGTGCTGTGAGACTTGGGAGACATGGCTGAAGGTCTTAGCACAGTCAGTACAGGCGAAGGACTTCTTGCCACTATGGGCATGCCAGTGGGCAATGAGGGTCATGCTCCAGCAGAAGCTCTTGCCACAGCCAGCACAGCAGTAGGACTTCTCACCGGTGTGGATGCGGCGGTGTCGGTTGAGCTGGCAGCTCATGTTGAAGCTCTTGCCGCAGTCAGTGCAGATGAAGGCTTTCTGCCTGGTTTTGACGTCCCAGTGAGCCAGGAGCATCGAGTTCTCCTGGAAGCTCTTGCCGCAGTCACCACAGATGTGTGGGCTCTCGCTGGTGTGGACTCGGCGGTGCTGGAGGGAGTGGGAGCCACGGTGGAAGCTCTTGCCACAGTCAGGGCAGGCAAAGGGCTTCTTCCCGGCGTGGCCATGCCAGTGGGCGATGAGTGCCAGGCTGCGAGTGAAGCTCTTGCCGCAGCCGGCACAGATGTAGGGCTTCTTCCCGGGCTGGACACAGTGGTGCTGGGTGAGCTTGGAGCTGAGCCTGAAGCTCTTCCCACAGTCACCACAGACAAAGGGCTGGGCACCATGGTGAGGGCAGCAGTGCTTCATCGGCTCTGAGCTTGGTGGAGAACTGTGTCCACATTCAGGGCACCGATTTGGCTGCTTTGATGCCACACACGGGGCTGATGTGGCTTTGTCTTTCTCCTTCCCCTGCTCTTCCTCATCATGCTCCTTCTTGTACTTGTCATCATTCTCATCTTCCCCCTCCTCCTCCTCCTCTTCTTCTTCCTCCTCTTCTTCTCCTCCTCCTCCTCTTCTTCCTCCTCCTCTTTGTCTTCATCAGTTTTGTCTTCCAACTTTTCTTCTTCGGGGCAACACTTTAGGTCCTCGAACTTTGCCAAGTGATTCTTCTCCTTCAGGCTCTCATCCAGGTCTTTCTGGGTGGCCATGGTGAAGGGGAAGGGGCACCCCTGTGCCCTCGAGCAAGGCCCCGGGGACAAAGTGATGAGAGATGAACAGACAGATGGACTCTCTGTGTGTGTGGACAGACAAATAGCCTTTGACACCCAACACTTGCCTGGGTGTGTGTGGGGGTCAGACACCTCATTCCTATGCTCAAACCCCGGTACTTATTTAGTGGGGGTCATCTACCTTGTTCCTGAGCCCAGCAGCAGTGGCAGGCCAGTTCCTGGCCCAGTACCTGCCTTCTGATCTCTCCCACCTCAGATAAAGGAGGTGGTGGTGCTGACCCAGAAGCCCAACCCTCCCAACCCCCTCCCACCAACCCAACTCTACTGATGAGAGCAGGGGAGCTCTGTTCAACTGGGCAGATCTGCAAACTCTTCCCTTGCCCATCCCAAAGGGGTAGGGGTGATGGAGAAGGAATGACAGGGCCCTACCCAGACAGAAGCAAAAGGCTCAGACAAAAGGACTGATCTACAAGGGGTGGCTTAGAACTCCCTACAGGAGAGCCAGGCCTTGCTGCAGGCAGCTCCAAAGACCAGCAGCACAGGCACAGCAGACAGGCAGTGCTCCTGAAGTTGGGATGGATGCCTTCAGTGGAGATGCAGCTCCTTGTCAAGCAGATAACCTCCAGTAGATATCTGCAGGGCAGGGCCATAAAAGAGGGGACTCCAGGCAGCCTCTCCCAGGCCTTGGCTGCAGCTTCATCCTGCTGGAAGATTGAAAGATGCTTTACAAGATGAAACTTTCAAGGGTAAGAATGGGAAGCTTAAAAGGACACACCCAAGGTTTTGTCAAAAGGAAAAGGGTTAACAAAGCTTCCAGATTTCACAGCCAGGGGTGGGGAGTGGGAGGTGGTATCACACTTGGGTAAGCAGTGGGTGTTGCCAAAAGGCAGCAGGAGATAAGGGAATGGCAAATTTCTACCTTCATATGCAAAGTCAGGAGTGAAGAAATGACTGCCTGACTTTGTTACTGCTTCGTATGCAGAGTCACAGAATGTTAGGGGCTGGAAGGGACCTCAAAAGATTGTCCAGTTCAACCCCCCTGCAGAGCAGGATCACCTAGAGCAGATCACACAGGAACTCATCCAGGCAGGTCCCCAATATCTCCAGAGAGGGAGACTCCACACCCTTCCTGGGCAGCCTGTTCCAGGGTTCTGTCACCCTCACAGTGAATTGTTTCCTCCTGTTTCCATGGAACTTCCTCTGCCTCAACTGCCACTCATTGCCCTTTGTGCTGCCCTTGGGCATCACCCAGCAGAGCCTGGCTCCAGCCTCTGGGCACTCACCCTTTACATATTTAGAAACATCAATGAGCTCACCCCTTTGTCTCCTCCTCTCCAAGCTAAAGAGCCTCAGCTGCCTCAGTCTCTCCTTGTAAGGAAGATCTTCCACTCCTTAACCATTTTTGTGGCTCTGCACTGAACTCTTTCAAGCAGTTCCCTGAGGTCCTTCTTGACTGAGGGGCTGCAGCAGGAAAGGGTTAACTGAAGTTTGTTTAGAAGTACCCAGCTGCCTGGGGCTGCCTGGGAATAACTGGTGTTTGTTTAGAAGCTCCCAGCTGCAGGATAAGAGTAAGGAAGAACATGCACCTCCAGGTTCCTCTGCTTATAATCTAAGCAGGGATAGGAATATATTGAATGTGTTGGCAGCTGGAAACAGGAAAAGCAACTCCACAAAAGCAGCCTCAACAGAAGCCAGAGCTGAGACAGCAGCCCAGCTCCAGCCCTCACAGCTGCTTCAGTTCCTGCTCCCCTCACTGCTTCAGCTTCTCCAGCTTCAGCTCCAGCTTAACCAGCTCCACTCAGCAAGGGAGTGGCTCCTCCCTCACCTCCCTACTGAGGGAATCATGTCACAGCCACAGATCCTGTCTCCAGCAAGGGGACAGGAAATGACAAAGCTCCAGGGACACTTTAATTGCTTCAGTGTCACACTGCAGACAAACCCATCAGTGGTCAGGGGCTGGAAACTAAAAGTACCAATCCTGGGCTCAGAGCAAACACTGCTCCACACTGCTTTTGCAGTACACTCTGGTTAGAGTCTGGTTGTATGCATTATATGCTTGTGTGCTGTTCATACAGTGCATGTGGTACATGGAACTCACTGTGCTTGTGTGACACAGCCTAATCCACATGGGATAAACCTTAACAGGGGCAATTTATGCCTGAGGTCTTTCTCTGCCCAAAGTCAAGAGGGTGGAATGTGGCAAAGGCTGCATTAGGACATTGAGACTCTTGAACGTGTCCAGAGAAGGGCAATGAGGCTGGGGGGAGGCCTCGAGCACAAGCCCTATGAGGAGAAGCTGAGGGAGCTGGGGTTGTTTAGCCTGGAGGAGAGGAGGCTCATGGGAGACCTTCTTGCTCTCTACAACTACCTGAAGGGAGGTTGTAGCCAGGTGGGGTTGGTCTCTTCTCCCAGGCAACCAGCACCAGAACAAGAGGACACAGTCTCAAGCTGCACCAGGGGAGGTTTAGGCTGGATGTTAGGAAGAAGTTCCTCATAGAAAGAGAGATTTGCCATTGGAATGTGCTGCCCAGGGAGGTGGTGGAGTCAGCATCACTGGAGGTGTTTAGGAAGAGACTGGATGGGGTGCTTGGTGCCATGGTTTAGTTGATCAGATGGTGTTGGGTGATAGGTTGAACTCAAAGAGCTCAAAGGTCTTTTCCAACCTGGTTAATTCTATTCTATTCTTTCTGCTCTTTACACTGTTTTGCTCTTTTGTGCTCTCTTGCCCCTTGCACATGCTCTGCCCTTGTGCAGGTGCTCTGCCCTTCTCTGCAGTGCAGACAGAAGCCTGGCTACCCAGGAAGCGCTGCCGTGCCTCAGTTT
This sequence comes from Colaptes auratus, assembly GCA_015227895.2. Lineage (NCBI taxonomy): Eukaryota > Metazoa > Chordata > Aves > Piciformes > Picidae > Colaptes > Colaptes auratus. Next base: position 1,815 of record JAAWVA010000887.1, on the reverse strand, counting down.
CCCTGGGAACCAGCAGAGAGTCCTTCACATCAGCTGCACTGAAACTGCAGCCAGCTCAGCATTGCACCCACAGTCCCGCCAGCAGGAAGAAGCTGCCTAACTGCTCTTGAAGGGAGACCTGGGAAGCCAAGCCAGGAAGCACTGCCTCAATCCCTTTCAGCAGCTCTAAGCATGTCTGCTGCAGGCACAAAGCTGCAGCCCTGTGAGCCAAAGCTGGTCCCTGCGCCTGCTGCTCACAAAGCCAGAGCCATGCCCAGCTGCTCCTGTGCTGGCTGCTGAGTCACAGGAGAAGGAGCTGCCCATCTCTCCATGCCTGAGAGCCAAGCACCAGGGTGACCCACAGCACCATCCCTGCCCTGCCGGGACCGCCTGGGAGCGTCCTGGACAGCCTCATAGGCTCGCATGCCATGGGAAGCTCACCACACCCTGCAATCGGACATTGTGTCCGGTGGAAACAGGGGAGCTGCTCCCCCACAGCATCCTGCAAGTGCTGCAGCACCAAGGGAACTGCCTGAGAGCCTGCTCCAGGTGAACCAGCCTCCAGCACACCCCTGAGGAGCCCATGGCACACCCCCACAGCAGAGGGAGAGAGCTGCATCTATTGCACCCAGAATAGAGCACCCCCAGAAGCCAGCACAGCACCCACCCAGCTCCCCCCAGCATCAACCAGCCCAGCCACCAGCGCACAAGAAGCTCAACATGAGCTGTCAATGTGCACCTGTGGCCCGGAAATCCAATCAGATCCTGGGCTGCATTAAGAGAAGTGTGGCCAGCAGGTCAAGGGAGGCGATTCTCCTGTTCTACACAGCTCTAGTGAGACCCCACCTGGAGTACTGCCTCCAGTTCTGGAGCCCCTATTCCAAGAGGGATCTGGAGGTGCTGGAAGGTGTCCAGAGAAGGGCCACGAGGATGAGTAGAGGGCTGGAGCACCTCTCCTGTGAGGACAGACTGAAAGAGTTGGGGCTGTTCAGTCTGGAAAAAAGGCGGCTCCAAGGTGACCTTATTGTGGCCTTCCAGTATCTGAAGGGGGCTACAAGAAGGCTGGGGAGGGACTTCTTAGGATCTCAGGGAGTGATAGGCTAGGGGGAACGGAATGAAGCTGGAGGTGGGGAGATTCAGGACATGGGGAGGAAGTTCTTCACCATGAGAGTGGTGAAGCCCTGGAATGGGTTGTCCAGGGAGATGGTCAAGGCCCTGTCCCTGAAGGAGTTAAAGCCCAGGCTGGAGGAGGCTCTGGCCAGCCTGATCTATCACAGTATCACAGTATAACCAAGGTTGGAAGAGACCCCAAGGATCATCAAGTCCAACCTGTCCCAACAGACCTCACAACTAGACCATGGCACCAAGCGCACGTCCAATCTCCCCTTGAACACCTCCAGGGACGGCGACTCCACCACCTCCCTGGGCAGCCCATTCCAATGACGAATGACTCGCTCAGTGAAGAACTCCTCCTCACCTCGAGTCTAAACCTCCCCTGGCACAGCTTGAGACTGTGCCCCTTGTTGGTGGGTGCCTGGGAGAAGAGACCAACCCCCTCCTGGTACAACCACCTTTCAGGTAGTTGTAGAGGGCAATGAGGTCACCTCTGATCCTTCTCTTCTCCAGGCTAAACAATCTCAGCTCTCTCAGCCTCTCCTCACAGGGCTGTGCTCAAGGCCTCTCACCAGCCTTGTTGCCCTTTCTGGACACGTTCAAGTATCTCGATGTCCTTCTTAAAATGGGGCCCAGAAACTGGACACAGTACTCAAGGTGTGGCCTAACCAATGCAGAGTACAGGGGCACAATGACTCCCTGCTCCTGCTGGCCACACTATTC
>JAAWVA010000886.1:0-16466 GCA_015227895.2 Colaptes auratus | reverse complement strand
CTGACAGGTTGTAGACGGATCAGCTGCTGAGGAGGACACTTCCGGTCCTCCCGAAGATGAAGGAGGAACTGGCTTTGCCTCGTAATGGATGCCGAGGACATGGGAGCCGCCATGTCAGGTGCTGGCCGCTGCCGCTGGCTGATTGCCCAGAACCACCAACAGCACCGTTCAGAGCAGCCTTCCGATGGATTTTTGCTTTATCTTTAATGATACAGATCCTCCATTCTCCTCATCACTAGAGATTTCTGGGGTCGAGTTAGAGCTGTTCTTCTCCTCTGGGTCTACGCCTAATTACAAAACAGGTCTTAGACACTCTTCTCCGGTACAGAGCATATAACAAGTACGCAATCCCATCACCAGCAGGCAGATTCAAACACATCCAATAAATCCCCTTCGGATCCCAGCCATCACTTAAAATGACCCTTTCACCTAATGGGATCTTAAATTGTTCTTATCTCTATGGGCAGAGTGGTTGAGGTCACATTCCTGTATCTATTAAGCCAAAAGAATCCCAAGCACCAGTCATAGAGAAGCTGAATCTTATACTTAAACCATAAATACAATTTATACATCAAGTATCTGCTTAAGCAATCGAAAATCAATCCTAGGAGATATAGATAATGACCAAAATTGAAAAAAAACAGACGCTTCTAAAAGCCAAAACACTTTCATCCTTGCAAACTCCGACCTGAGCAGACAATAAATCAAGCAACTTTTGCTCTGCTTCTGGACAGCAACTATCCCAAAGCCCACGTTGGGCGCCAATTAAAATATGTGGTGGGGTGAGAAAAGTTCCCTCCCACACACAGGGAAAGAAACCACAGCTAGCTCGTCGGCAAAAAAGCAGATGAAAGCTATATTACAGGCAGAAATGGAATGCAATGAATATGTACACAAATATACAATAGTTACAAATAGATACAGGAAAATACAGCAATGAACACAATGCAGAGAACCTTGTCCCTCCAGCCGGCAGGGGGGTTCCCTGAACCCCCCCTCTTCCCTCCCTACTCCCCTTTCCCCAAAAAGGGTTAGAGAGAGAGAGAAAGGCAATTAAGGAAGAAAATTCTGTTAGCTCAGAAAGTGCATGCAAGAATTAGTGTTCTTATCTGTTAGTGTAAACTCCAGGGCCGTCCTGCTTCAGAAAGAGAGAAAGCCGTCCAGCCCACAGGACAGAGAAGCACAGACTGCACCCAGCCTGAACCCAGACCAGACACAGACTGAACTAACAGAACCCAAACTCAAAATTGCACTCACAGCTACCAATGAAATAGTTTAGACTATCTTGTTTTTGTTCAAATATCAAAACATTCAGCCAGAGTGTTCAGCAACCTGTCTCTTTCTTAAAGGCATAGCCTAACTGGTCACAGTCAGCCAAGATTCTCCTTGATCCACAAGGGTAGAGCTGGCCAGGTCCATCTCCACAGAGAAGGAAAATACTTGCAGGCAAACAGCAAGAGTGCAAAGGCCTTGGCTGGGTCCAGGGATGACATCCTGAATATTCATGGTTCTGCCCAAGTAAATGACTGAGCATAACACACTAATCCATTTTTACTCATCCTACACATACTGATCTGCTGATGCTTGTATTTGCTAAGGAAAGGCACTGAGTCTGTTGATACTGACTCTGGCCTAATGTTGTTTGTTCTTCTTTCAAGTTTCTCCTAGCTAACAACTTCCAGAAACTCTTATATCCCATAAATTTTGTTAAATCACATTTTGAAAACCACATGTAAAAAGGAAAATTTGAGAACATAACATGCTTGAACCATTCTCTTTTGTGACATAATACCTGAATTCCCCTTTTTTGTTTTTATAAGCTAAAATGAAAATGTCTTTTGTGCTATATTAATTTTGACCTTCCCTTTAGTATTAAAGTTATGACAGACTGGTGAGTTACCATATCAACCATGGAACAGTACTCCCTTAATCACAACAGTGAAGCATGGTGATACTCAGTCCTCATTCAGATGGGTTTTGGTGCATTCTTCTGATTGATGCTTTTTGATCTTAGGCTATCACAGCAGTCATTGTGATGGGTGATAGGTAGCTCTGCTGATCTTCAGCTCCATGGGAAGTGCTCTTTGTCCTGTCCTCTTGATTCTTGTTGTTGTGTTGGAGATGATGCAGTACTGCGTTGATGCAAAGTTGATGTTTCGAGCTGTTGACATGGGTTAGCTATTTCTTGCTGGTGTCACTAAAGCCTTAGTTATAAATAGGCACAATATGCATCCCTCTTGCTCTCTCTCTTTGGTGTTTTTTTTTAATATATATTATATCTATATAACCTACCTCAAGCAAAGGCAAACCTTCCCTAGAGTTTCTAAAGCTATCCAAACCAATCCTTCTCCTACACAGAAACAAGAATCACAGAAATGTTGTGGTTGGGAAAGACAGTATCACAGTATCACCAAGGTTGGAAGAGACCTCAAAGATCATCGAGTCCAACCTGTCTCCACAGACCTCAGGACTAGACCATGGCATCAAGTACCACATCCAGTCCCCTCTTGAATACCTCCAGGGATGGTGACTCCACACCTCCTGGGCAGAACATTCCAATGGTGAATGACTCTTCAGTGAAGAACTTTCTCCTCACCTCCAGCCTAAACTTCCCTGGCATAGCTTGAGCGTGTCCTCTTGTTCTGGTGCTGGTTGTAGAGAGGAGAGACCAACGCCCTCCTGTCTACAACCACCCTTCAGGTAGTTGGAGAGAGCAATGAGGTCGCCCTGAGCATCCTTCTCCAGGCTAAGCAAACCCAGCTCCCTCAGCCTTCCTCACAGGGCTGTGCTCAAGACTCTCCCCAGCCTTGTTGCCTTCTTTGGATACCTCAAGGTCATCCAGGGCAAGCCATTACCTAAGCCTACCAAATCTGCTGGCAAAGCATGGCAGGGGCTCTGGCAAGGATGAAAGCCCAACAGGACCTAGGTCTTGGTCCTGTTGGGCTCCGGCACTTGTCTCTGCCACCCAGGCTGGGAGCAGATCCTTTATTTTGAGGTTTCAGGCTCTGCTGTCCCAGGGACTGTGCTCAGGCTTGGCGTCATGCCTCCATAAACCCAAACCCAGGGTTTTTCAGCATCACAGACTCCTGTATTTACCTTTTTTTTGCTTGAGAAATGACAGCTCCAATTACCTGCTCTAAGGAGCCCCTGGGGAGGCTTTGTCAGTAACAAGCCCAGTGGGCCAATCAGTGCTTCAAGCTACTTTGGCATTTGCTGCTGACTTCTGGAGCAGTTTCTTCAATTGCCTAGCAGTCCCTGACACCTGGAGTCAGCCCCCAATCCTCCATGGAGCTCATTAGAACACAGAAGTCCTCAGGAGCTGTGGCTCTGCCTGGGATTTCTTCAGGTACTGTAGACTTTTCCAACTCATTGGAGCTTTTTCACAGCTAATTGAAACTGTTTCAGAGTGCAGTTAATGAGGAAGATTTCCCACTGGGCATCATAACCCCAGTTGTTTTAAAGGATGTTTTTAATTAGCTGCATTTGAGAGAAGGGAGTGTGACAGCAGAGCACTCTCCATGTCACCTTGATCCACAGAGTCTCTCAACCGGCCTGGACTCAAAGGAAAAACTCTTCCCAAGATCTGAACTGTATGAACAACTTTGCCTCCTCACCCCCCTCCACAACTTCTCCATTGCTGTCATTGCCCACCTGGGGCTTACATCACTGTCCCATCAGACTTCTTCACTGCTCTCTGCAGCTGCAGGTCATAGTTCCATGGAACCAGCTCCCCTCCTGCTTCATAGAGATCTGTCTGCATACAGCCACGAGAATTGTTCTGTTTAGAAGTAAAGAAAAACAAAGTCTGATAAAGTTGCATCAGTAATCCTACCCCTCTGGAACCAGCTGCTCAGCACAACATGTCTCTCAGTAGGCTGCCTCTCTCCAAGGCATGATCTGAGAAGCAAAGTTTTAGGCAGTAGATACAAGAGCTGGAGAGGAAAACCAATCACAGAGGTGGCCCAGGGACAACTGCAGCTTTCCTCCCTAGAGGTCAAAGCAGCATAGGAGAGAGGAACCGCGAATGAACAAGAATAGGTGCAGAAGAAATTGGAGAATGATGGAAGGGCCTTGGGCTGTCCAGTCTGCCCCGGAAAGGTGACTCAGAGATGGTCACTGTGTCCTGGAGAGGACAGTACATGACATCTTAAGAAGCAGATGGTCTAAGAGGTAGTCACTCCCACGCCCTTTTCTGGTATGACTCTAGTCTACCAAAGCTCTGCTCTGATTTGAAGCAACAGTGCTAATTTCATCATTCCTGATTGTAATGTCTCTCAGAGATTTGTTATTTAGAGTTTGCTAAGTCTTCATAGTAAACATAAGGAATAGTAAGCATTTGGTATTTACAGGTACTCAGTACATGTAATTGCAGTAAGGCATAAGCATGAGTAATGAGTTCACACTGTAAGTTCTTCTTTTGGTTGGAACCTTCTTAGCTGTGTGCCTCGGCATTGCAAAAGAGCTCTGTGTAATAAGTTAAGGTTTGTAGTAAATAGGTATTTGCTTTAAAAGTATTTCTCAGCTAATGTAACATCTTTCTATTTCCTTCTTAGATATTGACTAGAAAAAATACAAATAATACAAAAAACAGTAAAAAAATAAAACAACTAAAAAAAATTTTAAATACAAATATATATAACAAAACAAAACCAAAATACTACAACTTAGATACAAAAAGTACAATAAAACATAATAAAATAATAAACAAAATAATGATAGAGAACTAATTAAAAACAAACAACAAAGTTTAAAATAAGAACGAATTAATAAAATAATCATAGAAAAAGAAGAGAATAAAACCAAAATAATAAAATCAAAATATAATGAGCTAGAAAATAGCTATAACAAAAAACATAAGGATTATCAGCAAAAAATGCAAATAAGGACTATCAAGACTACTAGATAAAAAAAAACTATAAAAAAATTCAAAAAAGTTAAAATGAAAACTTATAATAAAAAAGAATTAATAGAAAAAAAGGTTAAAAAAAAAGGCAAAAATTAAAATTAAAAGAGAAAATAGATTAAATAAAACAAACATGCAAAAGATAAAAATTAATTAAAATAAACAATATAATAAAATAAATACAATACAAAAAAATTAAAAATTGAAAACTAGATTAAAAAAAAATTTAAAAATATTTTTAAATTGATTACAATAAAAAATAAAATTTTAAAAATAAATAAAAACAATAAAGAAGTTTTTAAAAATTATTAAATTAAAAATTACCAAAAAAAATTTTAAAAATAATGTTTAAATAATTAAAATAAAATACATAAAACAAAAAAATTAAAATATTAAAATTATATTAAAATTAACAAACAAAAAAAATTAAAAATTATAGATAATTAAATAAATACAAAGAAAATACATCAAAACAGCAAAATATAATTAAAAATAAAAATAAAAAATTAATTAAAATTAAACAAAATAAAATGAAACTAGATTTTAAAAAATGTAAAAAATAAAAAATAAAAAATTAATTAATTCAAAATAACATAACAAATATAAAACCAAAGCTAGAATTAAAAAAAAAAAAATTAAAAGAAAATTTAAAAATATGAAAAAATAGATTGTAAAAAATAAAATAAAATAACTAAAAGGATAAAAAAATAAATTAAAGATATTAGAGACAAAAAAATAATAAAAAAATTAAAATGAACAAGAAATTAAAAATTAAAAAAAAATCAATAATAAAAAATTAAAAAAGGTGTAAAAATATTAACAAAATTATTAAAATTTAATTAAAAATAATAGTCAAAATAAAACAAATTTATTAAAATAATTGACTAAAATTTTGTTAAAATTTTAATTAAAAAAATTTTAAAATTGAAAATATATTACATTTAAAACAAATATCAATATTAATTACAAAATATATGGAATCATAGACTCATAGAATCAGTCAGGGTTGGAAGGGACCACAAGGATCATCTAGTTCCAGGCCCCTGCCGTGGGCAGGGACACTTCACAGTAGATCAGGCTGGCCAGAGCTCATCCAGCCTGGTCTTAAACACCTCAAGGGACGGGGCCTCAACCACCTCCTGGAAAACCCATTCCAGGGCTCACCACTCTCATGGGGAAGAACTTCTTCCTCACACAGCCTGAATCTCCCCACCTCCAGCTCCATTCCATTTTCCTAGTCTTGTCACTTCCTGACACCTAGGAAGTCCCTCCTCAGCATTCTTGTAGGCTTCTTTAGATACTGGATGGCACAATAAGGTCACCTCAGGCCTTCTTTTCTGTCAACTGCAATCATGCCATAAACAAACGGCAGAAGAATACAAGTCTATGAGGAAACAGCATTTCCCATGGAGTCGAACATCGATCACAATACTGTTATGATAATCTGAGATCAAAAGCATCAATCAGAAGAATGTACCACAGCACCATGTGAATTAGGACTGAATATTATGGTGGTTTGATTGTTGTGTGATTAGAGAAAATGTTCATATGAACTTAGATGTTATCTCACCAGTTTGGTATAATTTTACACACTCAGAGGGAAAATCACAATCCATTATAACACCACATGCATTTTCATTGTAGGCTGAAAACAACAACAAACAAATAAATACCAAAAAAAAAAGGGAAAAGAGAGAATAGCCCATAGCAAAAAAAAGTTTTTTAATGGTACCAACAAGAGATAGTTAGCTCATGTCAACCTAGAAACATCAACCTGGCAAAGTGCTGCACCCCTCCACAAGACAGCACGAACACGGCACAACTGTCATGAAAATGACAGTCAGCAAACTGCCTAGCACTGACCTCAGGACTGTCACAGTAATCCAAGAGGTCAACAGAAAGCATCTAACTCATAACTGAGTGTCATGACTGCTTAACTTTTGTGTGAACATTAAGGATCAGTATTACTAGGATGAGCAAAACCCAATTATATGGCAATTTTATACTGGGCAAAGCAATGAAGCTCCTTGCTCTTGCTGTTTGCCTGCAAGTTTTCTGTCTGTGAAGTGAGAGGCCTGGACAGATCTACCTTACAGATGAAAGAAATCTTGGCTGCCATTAAACAATTCTGATTTTGACCATCCTAGAGAAAAATAAAGATGCAACATACCCCTAAGCAGATTGTGAAAGACAGTGCTGAGGATTGCATTTGTGTCTGAATCTCTGTGTGCATGTGTTCAGGCATAATCAAGTCTTCTCTGTCAATAAGAAGAGTGAAATGTAAAGATTGGAACTGTTAATCATATAAGTTGTTCTTTACAAGGTTTGTTATCTTTGACCATGTATTATGCCAGCTCTGCTAGAACATTCTAACTAGCTCAACTTAAGCATTGTGCCTTGTATGGGTTACATCAGTCTGTCAGACATGCTGCACTACAGGACTTTTGCTTTTGCTGTACAGCTTAGCTTTAACTCCGCTTGCTTCTGTGTGTGCAAAGAGTATCTTGTATGGGATGGGAACAATCCATGAGCAGATTGCTCCCAAAAACAAAAAGGGGATTTGTGGCAATGGTAGCAACAAAGCAGTGTGAGCAAACCTGGCAGTGTAGGCTTAGAGCCTGACATGGTGGTAGGCCATGCTCAGCAGAAGTGCAGAAGTGGCTAGCAGTGTAGCAAAGCAGTGCTGTGCCTGCAGCATGTAACTAAAGCAGGGCACTGGTAGCTATAAACACAGGGAGTTACCTGGGAATAACAGGACACACACCTGCATCAACAACCTGGCGTGGTATTAGTAGTGTGACCAATAATCTATAACAGTGCGATGTGTGGTCACTGGTGGGGAGCCAATGAAGCTGTGCCAACGATGCTCCCCGAGTCTATAGAAGCTGTAGAGGTTCCCTTAATAACAAACAACACTGGATCACATTGGTCATCCATACTGACTCCAATCTTGTCACCAACAGACAGCTATTAAATATTATTACCAGCCATAACAGGACTCCTTCCTGGTACAGATTGTGCCCACTCCCAGGAAAGGCTACACCACCTGAAGCCTTCCAAACACTCATCTGTGTTTTTCCCGTACAACCTATATCCCCTTTCCCACTCCCTGACAGACTGGGCCCCACCACAGTACGAACTCTCTGCCTGTTCTTTGGAGCTGGAGGTTCTGGTGTGTCCCATCCCCAGTCAGAAAGACACCACAGCATCTGGGAGGAACCATTCCAAATACCCTGGGATAGAAACAAACCCTGCACACAGAGCACCAACTGCAGCTGGCTGTGGCAGGAGTGTGGCCACCCAGACACAGGAGTTCTCATCCCTCAGACTCAGCACTGCTGTGCCACATCTGGGTGATTGTTGTCTGGATGAAGCAATTCCCCAGTCTAGAAGAGTAGGAGGAACTGGGGAGGCTTCAGAGGAGATCTGCCAGGATGGGGATTGACATCTCTGTGGAGAGGCTGAGGGACCTGGGCTGCTGCAGCCTACTGAATGGAGACTCAGGGCACTGCCAGAGCAGTGTGCACATGGCTGAAGGGTGGTTTCAGAGAGGATGGAGCTCTTCTGGGGAGTGGGAAGAGACAAAACCTCCACAAAATGCAGCTTGGAAGGTTCAGAGTAGGAGGAGGCCAAGAAATGCTCCTCAAAGAGCAGAGCTCCTATGCATGAGGCCATCCAGAGGTGTCAGGAAATGGGTAGGGAGAGCTGAGACAGCTCAGGGAAGGATGGAGATGGCAGGGGGAGAGCTGGCTGGGGAAGCAAGATTGGTGTCAGTAGCCTGAAGGATAACTGCTGCAGGCATGGGACAGTGTAGGGAGAGGCTGCAGTAGGGACGGCCAAGGGCTCTGGCAAGGCTGAGAGGCCCAACAGGACCAAGGTTTCTGTCCCCTGGCTCTGGCAGTTGCCTCTGCCCAAGGCCTGTGAGGAGAAACTTGGCTTTGAGGCTTTCAGGCTCTTCTAGTCCAAGGGCAGTGGTCAGGGCTTGGCCTTTTTGCTTCACAGACAAAGGCAAGTTTCCTGCCCTGCACTTTGCCTTTGTCTCCCTGCATCCTGGCCTCTAACAAGTGCTCTAAGGAGTCCCTGGGGAGCTTTTGTCAGTAACAAGCTCAGTGAGGCCAATCAGTGCTTCAAGGGACTTTGGAGTTTTCTTCTGACTTGGACTTGTTGAGAGGCTTCTTGGCAGTACCTTGGCAGAGTTTCCTGGCAGTACCTAAGGATGATGTCATCAGCCCCAAATACTCCATGGGGCTCATTAAATACTGCTGAACTCTCCATTATGCCAAGGTTTCTGCAGCTAATTGGAGAAGTTTTTAGTACACAAAGCATCTGATAAAAAGTATTTTTAAAGGTACATTCATTCCTTTTCAGCAGGAGTTGTCTCTTTGCAAGCAAACCACAGCAAAACCTGACAAGGTCCTTTCCTGCTCACTGTTCACCCTGAGTCTGCACTGCCTCCAAGAGCCCTGAGCCACAGGTGAGGGACAGGATCGCCTTGCCAGGGGGCTGGGGTCAGGGCTTGGCCCTTTGGATCAATGAAAACCTCCAGGTTTGCTCAGCAGCAGAGCCACGTGAGCTGCTTGTCCTGACCTCTCAGCACTGCCTCAGTTCTCTGCTCTCCCCACAGCCTGGAGATGCTTCAGTGCCTCCAGTGATGCTTCCCTTGCATCCACTCTCTCCTTCTGCTCTAACCAGGCCCTGGGGACCTTTCCCAGTATGCTTCACTGGGACCCATTAAGAGTAGAAGAAACGCAGAGTTGAATCTGACTTTGACTTCGAGAGGTTTCATCAGCTTCCTCTCAGTCCCTGAGGTTTACAGGGCACCAAAGCCACCAGAGGAGTTATAAAAATGCCTTGGGCAGGTCATCTGCTGCTGGGCTGGGCCAGGCTCCTGGGCTGGAAGGAGCTGCTGGCAAGCAGGCAGGGCTGCAGGAGCAGCTCTGGCCAGGAGCAGCTCCTCTGCACAGCACAGCAGGGCTGAGGACACTGCCAGAGGATCTCTGGGAGATGAGGAAGGCAGAGAGAGCTCAAGGTATCCAGGACCAGGAGGGTGACTGAGAGCTCACTGGAGGAGAAGTCACTGCAGTCCCTGACACAGTGAGGCTGTGGGTGCAGGACACTGCAGCTGTAGCTCCTGGAGGCATCTCCATCTTGGCAGCTGACGCTCCGCTGAAGGCTCCTGGAGTGTGCACACAGAAGGAGGACCAAAGCCCTTCAGTTCCATCCTGTGAGCAGCTGTGAGCAAGAGCGGGAAGGAGAAGGCTTCACCCCCAGCCCCTCTGCCTTTCTCTCTTCCCTTCACTCTCTCTGCAGCACTGCAGGCCGCTCCTTGGTTCTCCCCCTCTCTCATGGGTGTGGTGGGTTTAGGCAATGCCTTTAAAATTTAGTTACAGATTTGAGCCAAAAGAAAGGAAAACAAAATCAATAGATCACTCTTGGGTGTGAAAAGGAAAAGAAAAGATTCTTCTAAACAAATCATGGATAAATATCTGGAATCAGAGGAGCTGTCCCATAACATTCTCTCTCTTCTCTTCTGATTCAGCTGTTTTGCTTTGTGGGGAAGAGATCACCTGCTTTGGCTGGCCTTGGCGAAACTAACCACTGCTTTTTTTTCTCTCTCCACTCCTCCTTTCTCTCTTGGAACAGGTCGGTAGGGGTTAGAGGCAGAGGAACAGCTTCCCTGGTCTCTGGACCAGGGGGTTTCATGTCATGTGCTAATTGTAAATAGCTGTCTCATATTGTCACTCCTGGATGTTCTGTACCTGTTCATTGCATTCATTTGTTAGAGTGTAGCTCTTGCTTGTCCATACAGCTTCATTTGCTTCTAACTGAGCTGCTCTGGCAAAGCTAATGCTGGGGGAAATGTCAACCCAACAATGGGACTCTTGTTCCCGGGGTTGGGCTGTTGGTCACTTTCTGACACCAGAGGAATCTTCATGCCAATTCGGGTCCCTGCTGCATTTGAAGCTGTGAGGACACATCCCTAGTTGGTAGTGATGGGACTGAGCTGATCCATTCCTCATGCAGCTCAGGGACAGGTGTTACAATGAGCCTCAGAGAAGTGTGCCCTAACTTGTCACTGCTTTCCCTCCTTACAGGTCTCCATGGCCAGAGGAGCAGATGCCAACCAGCAGCTCCAGCACCCACTCCTCCCTGCCATTCCCAGGCACAAGGCAGCTGCAGCTCCTGCACTTCTGCTCTTCCTGGCCATCTACCTGGCTGCCCTGCTGGCATGGCCTCATCATCACCACCATAGCCTGGGACCACCACCCCACACCCCCATGTACTTCTTCCTCCTCAACTCGCCTGTCCTTGACCTGGGTGCCATCTCCACCACTGTGCCCAAATCCATGGCCAATTCCTTGAGGGACATCAGGGACATCTCATATGCAGGATGTGCTGCACAATTATTTCTTTATATCTTTTCATGTCAGCAGAGTTTTGTATCCTCAACACTGTCCTACGATCGCTACATTGCCATCTGCAGCCCTGCACTATGAGACCCTCCTGGGCAAAGAGTTGTCTCCACTGGCAGCAGCTGCCTGGGCTTTGGGGTTCTCTATGCTGGCTGCACACAGCCAATCATTTTCCCTGCCCCTCTGCCAGGGCAATGCTGTGGAGCAGTTCTTCTGTGAAATCCCCCAGATCCTCAAGCTCTCCTGCCACATCTACCTCAGGGAAATTTGGCTTCTTGTGGTCAGTGCCTGTTTATCATTTGTCTGTTTGTGTTGATTGTGGTGTCCTATGTGCAGATCTTCAGGGCAGTGCTGAGGATGCCCTCTCAGCAGGGACGCCACAAAGCCTTTTCCACCTGCCTCCCTCACCTGGCTGTCGTCTCCCTGTTTCTCATCACTGGCTTCTTTGCAAACCTGAAGCCCTCCTCCATCTCTTCCCCATCCCTGGACCTGGTGGTGTCAGTTCTGTACTCAGTGGTGCCTCCAGCAATGAACCCTCTCATCTACAGCCTGAGGAACCAGGAGCTCAAGGCTACCCTGGGCCAACTGATCCGTGGATGCCTTCAGAAGCAATAAACTCTTTGTCTTGTCCTGCAGATCAGTTCTGAAGTCACTCAGTGCAGGCCCAGAGTGGCTTCTGTACTTTGTGGTGGATTTTACTGTTTATAATGTTGACATGCCTGTGCTAATTCACCCTTTACTTTGCTTTTTTGACCAGAATTAGTGTCCAGGACCTGTGCTTTTGTTTGTTTAACAAAAATAAAGAGTTAATTGTGAATGGTGCCACCTCCAGCTGGAGGCCAGTCACCAGTGGCGTCCCCCAGGGATCAGTCTGGGCCCCATCCTCTTCAATGTCTTCATTGACGATCTGGATGAGGGGATTGAGACAGTCATTAGCAAATTTGCAGATGACACAAGTTGGGAGCAGATATTGGTCAGTTAGAGGGCTGAAGGGCCCTGCAGAGGGACCTTGACCAACTCTTGACAGGTGGGTGGCATCCAACGGGATGACATTCAACAAGTCCAAGTGCCACGTGCTGCGCTTTGGCCACAGCAACCCCATGCAGAGCTACAGGCTGGGGTCAGAGTGGCTGAGATCTCCCAAACAGAGAGGGACTGGGGGGTGCTGATTGACAGCCGCCTCTGAACATGAGCCAGCAGTGTGCCAAGGTGACCAAGAAGGCCAACAGCATCCTGGCCTGCATTAGGAATAGTATGGCAGCAGGAGCAGGGAGGTCATGGTGCCCCTGTCTCTGCACTGGTTAGGCCCACCTTGAGTCCTGTGTCCAGTTCTGGGCCCCTCCATTTACGAAGACATTGAGACACTTGAAGGTGTCCAGAGAAGGGCAACAAGGCTGGGGAGAGGCCCTATGAGAAGAGGCTGAGGGAGCTGGGGTTGCTTAGCCTGGAGAAACGGAGCTCAGGGGCGACCTCATTGATCTCTACAATACCTGAAGGGTGTTGTTGTAGCCAGGAAGGGGTTGGCCTCTTCTCTCTAGCAACCAGCACCAGAACAAGAGGACACAGTCTCAAGCTGCACCAGGGGAAGTTTAGGCTCGAGATGAGGAGAAAGTTCTTCACTGAGAGAGTGGTTCGTCATGGGAATGTGCTGCCCGGGGAGGTGGGGAGTCACCGTCCCTGGTGGTGTTCAGAGGGGATTGGACGTGGCACTTGTGCCATGGTCTAGTCATGGGGTCTGTGGTGAAGGTTGGGACGCGATGATCTTCAAGGTCTCTTCCAGCCTTAGCAATACTGTGATACTGTGAAGAGCCTTTCAGTAACAATGGCAATACAGAGAGGTGCTATTAGGAAATGTGCAATGGTGCAGTTGTTAAAGTGAGAGATGTAATGAAACCAAAGACGGACTGGATTGTTCTGTTGTGCAGCAGAGGAATGAAGAGGTCATTAGAATAGAATAGAATAGAATAGAATAGATAGAATAGAATAGAATAGAATAGAATAAACCAGGTTGGAAGAAACCTTCAAGATCATCATGACCAACCTATCATCCAACACCACCTAATCAACAAAACCATCAACCACGCACCCTATCTAGTCTCCTCCTGAACACCTCCAGTGATGGTGACTCCACCACCTCCCTGGGCAGCCCATTCCAATGGGTAAATCACTCTCTCTGTACAGAACTTCTTCCTAACATCCAGTCTAACCTCTGCAGCCATTTGCAGGCCCTTGCAGGACAAGAGAGTATTGCTGAAGCCATACAGGTAGGGGCAAGAAGGGGATGTTTGTGCCTGGACCTTAGCCGGGCTTTGCCATGGTCCCCCATAGTCTCTTTAGAGCCAGAGTGCTAAGAGCTGGAGTGCAGAAATGGGTGAGGTGGTGGCTGGGGGGTGGATCCAAGCCCAAATGTCACCAGGGTAGTCCTTCTGTCAGACACTTCCCAATGGCATCCCTCAGGCAAGCCCATGGGCCAGCACTGTGCAATGTTTCATGAACTCCCTGCACCCTGAGCCAGGGCCTTTGCAGCCCCCACTGGCAATGAAGCCAAACTGGGCAGAGGCCTTGAGGGACCTCATCTGCTTACCCTGCCCTGAGCAGGCTCATTGGACAAGAGGATGTGCAGGAGTCTCCTCCACAACTGCAGCAGGACAGAGCCAGCAGCTTCTCCACTCAAACCTTGTGTGGTGGTGAGAGAAAGTTCTCCCCCCCACACACAAAGAAAACCGCAGCTAACTCAGTTGGAGAAGCAGGATGAAGGTGCTATATTTACAAGAGGAGATGAAATGCAGATGGATATGTGCACAATATACAATATACTCCGTCTGGCAGCTGTAGCTCAGAGAGAGACAGAAACAGCAGGCTGACAGGAACAGACAGAACAGACTGAAATTCAAACAGAACTAAAACTTTAAGTTGCATTCTACCATATCTACCAATGAAATTCTTTTAGACTTTATCTTTGTTTTTAATTATTATTCCAAAACATTCAGCAAGGTGTTCCAGCAACTGTCCCTTTCTTAAAGGCACAGCCTAAAACGGTCACAGGCAGGTCCTGCCTGACCCACCTGACCTCTTTCTCTGACAGGATGAGTGGCTGTTGGAAAAGGGCAACGTTGTGGGCATTGTCTCCCTAGACTTCCCAAAGCCTTTGGCACTGCTCCACAGAATTCTCCTGGGCAAAGTGGCTGCTCCTGGCTTGGATGAGCAATGCCTCTGCTGGATACAGCCCTGGCTGGGTGAAAGGGCCCAAAGAGTGGTGCTCAGTGGAGTTAATCCAGCTGGTGGCAGGTCACAAGTAGTGTTCCTCAGGGCTCAGTGTTGGACCATTCTGCTGAACGTCTTTATTGATGACCTTGATGAAGACACAGAGTGAGTCAGCAGTGAGTCAGCAGATGATACCAAGTCAGGTGGCAGAGCTGATCTGCATGGGGGGAGGCTCTGCAGAGGGACTTGGATAGATTGGATCCATGGCAACATCACAGGAGGAGCTTGTAGAAGGCCAAGTGCCAGGTTCCTGCACTTGGGTCACAAACAATCCCAAGCAATGCTCCAGAGGTAGTGTGGTGCAGAGCTGTCTGGTGGAAGGGAGCTGGGGGGTGCTGATGGACAAGCAGCTGAATAGGAGGGCAGCAGTGTGCCAGGTGGCCAGAAAGCCAAAGGATCCTGGCTGGGATCAGCAATGCTGTGTCCAGCAGGAGCAGGAGGTGACTGTCCCCGGGACTGAGCTCTGGGAGGCACAGCTTGAGTGCTGTGTCCAGTTTTGGGCACTTCATAGGAAGGTGCCAGGCTCTTGGCAGTGGTGCCCAGTGCCAGGACAAGGAACAATGGGGTGAAAGATGGAACACAGCAAGATCCACCTGACCATGAAGAGACTCTTCTGTGCTGTAAGGTGCTGGAGCCCTGGAACAGGGCAGCGAGGTGTGGAGTCTCCTTCTTTGGAGACTTTCAAACCTGTCTGATGTTCCTGGTGGACCAGCTTGGGTGATCCTGCTCTGGCACTGAGGTTGGACTGGATGATCTCTGGAGGTCCCTTCCAACCCCACAATATTCTGTGTTCTGTGATTTAAGCTCCCAGTTCAGACTGGGCTCATCAGGACACCCAAAGCCTCTCCTCAGCCCTGGCCTTATCCCCGGCCCTCCAAAGTATCTTTGAGCCTCAGCCTTCCCCTGGACACTTCAGTCCCAAACCTCCTTCCTGTGCTCTGACTTCTTTTATCCCCTCTACCATGGAGTGACTCTGCTTGTCCCCTGGCACGAGACAGGGGCTGGGAGCTCTCAGAGTAGCTCAAGGCCTTGGAAGAGGAGCAGGAGGTGACCTATGCCTGAGCAGCTCTGGTGGACTCCAGGAGTAGATGGGTGGCAATGCCATGGGCAGCTCAACTGTGCCTCAGGATCTCCTGCACAGCAGCAGCCACAAGGCTGGGCAGGGCCTGAGAGGTCACTGCTGGCTCAACAGCTGATAGGCAGCAGCAGGAAGAGGGCAGGAAAGGGACTGGGAGGTCACTTCTTGCTTGGCAGCGTGAGAGGGCAGCCCCGACTCCTGGCTGGCCTCTGTGCTTTTGGCCTCCCAGCTGCCAGAGTCCCCAGCAGGCCAGCAGAAGGCTTGTGGTGGGCAAGGGACCTGTGTGACTCCTGTCCTAAGAATGGCAGCCCCTGCAGGGAAGAGCCTTGGAGCTGGGTTGTCACCTCCCTGCCACCTGAGGGGGACAGCAGCAGGGACAGGGCTTGGCTGTAGCTGCTGGAGAAGCTGAAATGCAGCAGCAGGGTCCTGCCCTGGAAGGCCCTGCAGAGGTTTCTTGTGGCTGCTGAGCTGCCAGGCCACAAGCAGGCTGAGACCTTGGGCCAGCACTGGGACATCAGGGATGGCTGAGAAGCAACTAGGGCAGGAGGAGCCACATGGCCAGGAGGTGAGTGTGAGCTCACTGCAAACTCCAATCCCCTTGTGTCATTTGCCAGCAGCAGGCCCAGGGCTGGGCTGGGGACTGTGCCATCCCTTGTGCCTGCCAAGCTGAGAGGCAGCAGCAGGGAGGTGCCTTGGCTGTTGCTTTGCAGCTAGAGACTCTGGTCAGTGCCCAGGCAGAAAGGCCACTGTCAGGGACCATTGCCAATGGCCTGGGATGGAGCAGAGGCTGAGCAGAGTGCAGAAGGCC
>JAAWVA010000885.1:0-16495 GCA_015227895.2 Colaptes auratus | reverse complement strand
TGCCTTTGTCTCCCTGCAATCCTGGCCTCAAACAAGCTGCTCTAAGGAGTCCCTGGGGAGCCTTTGTCAGGAACAAGCCTCGGGAGCCAATCAGTGCTTCAAGGGACTTTGCAGTTTTCTTCTGCCTTGGACTGTTGAGAGGCTTCTTGGCAGTACCTTGGCAGAGTCTCTGGCACTACCTAAGGATGATGTCATCAGCCCCAAATACTCCATGGGGCTCATTAATACTGCTGACCCTCATTCTTGCCAAGGTTTCTGTAGCTAATTGGAAAGGTTTTTAGTGCACAAAAATCATCTGATTTTTAAGGTACATTTCATTTCCTTTTCAGCAGAGTTGTCTCTTTGCAAGCAACCACAGCAAAACCTGACAAGGTCCCCCCTGCTCACTGCTCATCCTCACTCCCCACTGCCCCCAGCAGAGCCCTGAGCCACAGGGTGAGGGACAGGATCTGCCTGGCCGGGGCTGGGGGTCAGCCTTGGCCCTTTGCATCAATAAAACCCTCCAGTTGTGGTGCAGGCACATCTGCCCAGATACTAGATCTGGCCCAGCATGTGGACCTTTTCCCCTCCTCAGGAGGAAGACAAAAGCCAAGGCATTAGCCAGGCCAGCACGCACCTCAGCGCATGGAGTGCTTTGTGCAATTACCAAGGATGGGCATAATTCCAGCTTCACGCTTTCTATAGGCTGAAGCCAGTTGCCTATGAGAGTGCCCATTGGTCAAACCCAGCCTCGAGGAATCTATAAGTATTACCCCTGTTGGTAAACAACTTGCCCCCTCTTTCACTTTGTCTCTGTACTCGCTCAAGAGAGGAGCTCTCAAGCCACAGCCTCTGCCATTGAGCTTATTGTTATTAGCTTCTGTCATACATGCACGCATACTGAAGCCTCTGCATCGTGAGAAGCACTTTGATCGTGAGGATCATCCCAGAGGGAGGACCTTCGCTGAGCCCGAGAAGCCAGCGTCGCCACAGCCAGTCGTACCGACCGGGAGAGCCCACCGTGCTACCGGAGCACTGGACCGCCCCCGAGGGTAAGATCTGCCAGCTGTCAGAGAGAAGGGACTTGCTAGAGACTAAGTCCGCATATACCTAGCCCGCCATAGAGGAGAGGAGCCGCGCCACGTGTGTCGCTCTGAGCCCTGTAACCGCAGGGAAGACTAAAGCATTGGTCGTGCCTATACTGCACCAAACCGGGACTGCCCCGATCGTCCCCTGTGCCTTTAAGCCCAGTAACGGAGAAGCCGCAGCTCAGCGCAGCCGCATTCTCTCTCCGAGGCTGTTTACCTCAGCCCGAGATCCTTCGCCACGAGGCTGACCCCATAGCTATTGTTGTCCGACCGGGAACCTCCGAACCCACCTACCGCAACCTTCGCCCCGCCCTGCCGTGCGAGCCGACTCCCAGGGCCGACCCCCACAGGCCGAACCCGACAGGACCTATCCCCATTGTCTGGAGGGAAATGACCAAGTCCTGAAGGAACCTGCTTCCGAGCTAAGCCCAGGTTCCAGCATTCCTCTCCACTGCTGCGGAGAGAGGAGATATACCACCACACCACCACCATTTCAAGTCTACCTAAAATCGTCCAGCAGCAGTAGTCAGCTCCCCACCTTGCTACAAACAACAGCCACAGAGTACTCCTATATGCTTTCCACCCACTAGCACTCAGTTTCAAAGCATCCGCGTGTAGCAGTCATCGCTGACGCACAGAAAGATTGGAATATTGTTGTACTAGCAGAAGCCGCCGCGTTCTGCCGAGGCGCATCTAGTGGCCAAGCGGCAGAACTGCACTCTTCATTATATAAGCATACAAATAATCCGTAGATAGTTAATTAAGTTCTAATCATATACTAAGCCATTTATTGAATGTATTTCACGAACGTGCACTAGAACATGTATGAAGAACCTGAAAGTGTTCAAGTCCATGGGACCCGACGGATACACCCACGGTGCTGAGAGAACTGGCAGATGAGGTGCTAAGCCCTCTCTATTATATTCCAAAAGTCTGGCAGACTGGGGAAGTCCCCACAGATTGGAAAAGGGCAAATATTGCTCCCATTTCAAAAAGGGTAAGAAGGAGGAACCAGGGAACTCCAGGCTGGTCAGTCTCAACCTCTGTGCCCGGAAAGATAATGGAGCAGATCCTCCTGGAGGCACTACTGACTCAGAAGAGTAGTGAGAGGTGATTGGGAGCAGTCAGCATGGCTTTGCCAAGGGCAAATCCTGCCTTCCAAACCGGTGGCCTTCTATGAACAAGTGACAGCATAATAGATGAGGCGATGCAACTGATGTCGTTTACCTGGACCTGAGCAAAGCCTTTGGACACTGTCCCACACCACATCCTGGTCTCCAAGCTGGTGACACACGGGTTTGATGGATGGACCACCAGATGGATAAGGAACTGGTTTGATGGCCGCACCCAAAGAGTGGCTGTCAATGGGTCCATGTCCCAGTGGAAGCCAGTGACAAGCGGAGTCCCTCAGGGATCAGTCCTGGGACCAGTCTTGTTCACATCTTTGTGGGTGACATGGACAGTGGCTTGAGTGCAACCCTCAGCAAGGTGCTGATGACACCAAGCTGTGTGGTGCAGCAGACACGCTGGAGGGAAGGGATGCCATCCAGAGGGACCTTGACAGGCTGGAGAGGTGGGCACAGGCCAACCCTCATGAGCTTCAACAAGACCAAGTGCAGGTCCTGCATCTGGGTCGAGGCAATCCCAGGCACAATACAGGCTGGGCAGTGACTGCTGGGGAGCAGCCCAGAGGAGAGAGACTTGGGGTGCTGGTGGACGAGAAGCTCAACAGGAGCTCTCAATGTTCATTGCACCCCGGAAAGCCATCAGATCCTGGCCTGCATCAGGAGAAGTGTGGCCAGCAGGTCAAGAGAGTGATTCTCCCCCCTCTACTCAGCTCTGGTGAGACCACCACCTGAGTACTGCCTCCAGTTCTGGAGCCCCTATTACAAGAGGGATCTGGAGGTGCTGGAGCGTGTCCAGAGAAGGGCCACGAGGATGAGCAGAGGGCTGGAGCACCTCTCCTATGAGGACAGACTGAAGGAGTTGGGGCTGTTCAGTCTGGAGAAGAGAAGGCTCCGAGGTGACCTCATTGTGGCCTTCCAGTATCTGAAGGGGGCCTCCAAGAAGGCTGGGGAGGGACTTTTCAGACTATCAGGGAGTGATAGGACTAGAGGGAATGGGATGAAGCTGGAGGTGGGGAGATTCAGGCTGATGTGAGGAGGGAGTTCTTCACCGTGAGGGTGGTGGGGGCCTGGAATGGTGTATCCAGGGAGGTGGTGAGGCCCCGTCCCTTGCGTGTTTAGACCAGGCTGGACGAGGCTCTGTCCAGCCTGATCTAGGGTAGAGTGTCCCTGCCCATGGCAGGGGGGTTGGAACTAGATGATCCTTGTGGTCCCTTCCACCCTAACTGAAACTATGAAACTATGAAACTATGAAACTATAAGTTGTTGATTCATCAGTTATTAATAATTTGATAATTAATACAAATAATATTTTCATAATTCATTTTTCATATTATAAATTTAAATACCTCTTCACAACAAGGTCAAGCACAGGAGGGAGGTTTGGGGCTGACTTGTACAGGGGAAGGCTGAGGGGTCAGAGATGCTTTGAGGTCGGGGTTTCAGACCAGGGCTGAGGAGAGTCTTTGGTGTGCTGATGAGCCCAGTCTGAACTGGGAGGGCTTAAATCACAGAATATGGGGTGTTGGAAGGGTCCTTCAGACATCCTCCAGTCCACCCCACTGCCAGAACAGGATTACCCAGGGCAGGTCACACAGGAACATATCCAGGCAGGTCTGAAAGTCTCCAGAGAAGGAGACTCCACAACCTCTCTGGCAGCCTGCTCCAGGGCTCCAGCACCCTCACAACACAGAAGAGTCTCTTCATGCTGAGGTGCAACTTGCTGTGTTCCATCTTGCCCCATTGCTCCTTGTCCAATCACTGGGGCACCACTGCCAAGAGCCTGGCACCTTCCTCTGACACCCCCTCTGATATTGATAGCCATTGATCAGATCCCTCTCAGGCTTTTCCTCTCCACACTAAACAGCCCCAGGGCTCTCAGTCTGTCACAGAATCACAGAAACATTCAGGTTGGAGAAGACCCTCAGGAGCACCAAGTCCAACCATTAACCCTACTCTACAAGGGTCAGCCCTAAGCCATATCCCCAAGCACCAATCCAAACCACCTTGACACCTCCAGGCTTGGTGACTCCACCACCCCCTGGGCAGCACATTCCACCCTGTAACACTCTGGATGGGAGAATTTCTTTCCTCTTGTCCAGCCTAAACCTACCCAGTCCTAGCTTGAGGCCATTCCCTCTTGTTCTGTCACTAATGACCTGTAGGAGAGACCAGCAGCCTCTCCACAACCTCCTTTCAGTAGTTGTAGAGAGCCAGGAGGTCTCCCCTCAGCCTCCTCTTCTCCAAACTAACCAGCCCAGCTCTTCAGTTGCTCGTCATCACATTTCTTCTCCAGGCCCTTCCCCAGCTCCTTGCCCTCCTCTGCCCTGGCTCCAGCACCTCCACATCTCTCTTGGATGGAGGTGCCCAAAACTGGACACAGCACTCAAGCTGTGGCCTCCCCAGAGCTGAGTCCCAGGGGACAGTCACCTCCCTGCTCCTGCTGGACACAGCACTTCTGATCCCAGCCAGGATGCCTTTGGCTTTCTTGGCCTCCTGGGCACACTGCTGCCTCCTATTCAGCTGCTTGTCCATCAGCACCCCCAGCTCCCTTTCTGCCAGACACCTCTCCAGCCATACTGCCCCAAGCCTGGAACATTGCTTGGGGTTGTTGTGCCCCAAGTGCAGGACCTGGCACTTGGCCTTCTTGAAGCTCCTCCTGGTAATGTTGGCCATAGATCCATCTGTCAAGTCCTCTGCAGAGCCTCCCTACCCTCATGCGATCATCTCTGCCACCTCCTTGTGTCATCTGCTGACTCACTGCTGACTCACTCTGTGTCTTCATCAAGGTCATCAATGAAGATTAAACAGAAGTGGCCCAACCCTGAGCCCCGAGGACACACTTGTGACCTGCCACCAGCTGGACTGAACTCCACTGAGCACCACTCTTTGGGCCCTTTCACCCATCCAGGGCTGTATCCAGCAGAGCATTGCTCATCCAAGCCAGGAGCAGCCACTTTGCCCAGGAGAATTCTGTGGGGAGCAGTGCCAAAGGCTTTTGGAAAGTCTAGGGAGACAATAACCACAGCCTTGCCCTCATCCAACAGTCACTCATCCTGCCAGAGAAGGAGATCAGGTGGTCAGGCAGGACCTGCTCTTCTAAACCCATGTTGACTGGGCCTGATGCCCTGCTTGTTCTCTCCAGGTCATGTCATGGTGCTGGAGATGCTCTGCTCCAGGCCCTGCCCTGCTACCCAGCTCACCCTGCCAACTCTATAGTTTGCTGGATTCTCCTTTCTTCCTTTCTTGGAGCTGGGTGTCACATTTGCTCCTCTCCAACACCCTGGGACCTCCTCAGTGAGCCAGGACTCCAGGTCAATAATGGAGAGTGGCTTGGCCACAGAGATGTTCAAGTCCATGGGACCCGACGGGATACACCCACGGGTGCTGAGAGAACTGGCAGATGAGGTTGCTAAGCCCCTCTCTAGTCATTCCAAAAGTCATGGCAGACTGGGAAGTCCCCACAGATTGGAAAAGGGCAAATATTACTCCCATTTTCAAAAAGGTAAGAAGGAGGAACCAGGGAACTCCAGGCCGGTCATCTCACCTCTGTGCCCGAAAAGATCATGGAGCAGATCCTCCTGGAGGCACTACTGACTGAGAAGAGTAGTGAAGAGGTGATTGGGAGCAGCATGGCTTTGCCAAGGGCAAATCCTGCCTGACAAACCTGGTGGCCTTCTATGAACAGGTGACAGCATGAATAGATGAGGGGCGAGCAACTGATGTCGTTTACCTGGACCTGAGCAAGCCTTTGACCTGTCCCACACCACATCCTGGTCTCCAAGTGGTGACACACGGGTTTGATGGATGGACCACTAGATGGATAAAGACTGCTTGATGGCCGCACCCAAAGAGTGGCTGTCAATGGTCCATGTCCCAGTGAGAGGGACAGCGGAGTCCAGCGGGTCCCCTCAGTCCTGGGACCAGTCTTGTTCACATCTTGTGGGTGACATGGACAGTGGCTTGAGTGCACCCTCAGCAAGTTTGCTGATGACACCAAGCTGTGTGGTGCAGCAGACACGCTGGAGGAAGGGATCCATCCAGAGGGACCTGGGCAGGCTGGAGAGGTGGGCACAAGCCAACCTCATGAGCTTCAACATAACCAAGGGCAGGGTCCTGCATCTGGGTCGAGGCAATGCCAGGCACAAATCCAGGCTGGGCAGTGACTGGCTGGGGAGCAGCCCAGAGGAGAGAGACTTGGGGGTGCTGGTGGACGAGAAGCTCAACAGGAGCTCTCAATGTGCACTTGCAGCCCAGAAAGCCAATCAGATCCTGGGCTGCATCAGGTGAAGTGTGGCCAGCAGGTCAAGGGAGGTGATTCTCCCCCTCTACTGAGCTCTGGTGAGACCCCACCTGGAGTACTGCCTCCAGTTCTGGAGCCCCTATTACAAGAGGGATCTGGAGGTGCTGGAGCGTGTCCAGAGAAGGGCCACGAGGATGAGCAGAGGGCTGGAGCACCTCTCCTGTGAGGACAGACTGAAGGAGTTGGGGCTATTCAGTCTGGAGAAGAGAGGCTCCAAGGTGACCTCATTGTGGCCTTCCAGTATCTGAAGGGGCCTCCAAGAAGGCGGGGAGGGACTTTTCAGACTATCAGGGAGTGATAGGACTAGGGGAAAGGGTAAGCTGGAGGTGGGAAGATTCAGGTGTGGACATGAGGAGGAAGTTCTTCACTGTGAGGTGGTGAAGGCCTGGGATGGTTGTCCAGGGAGGTGGTTGGGGCCCTGTCCCTTGAGTGTTTAAGCCCAGCTGGACGAGCTCTGTCCAGCCTGATCTAGGGTAGAGTGTCCCTGCCCATGGCAGGGGGTTGGACTAGATGATCCTTGTGGTCCCTTCCACCCTAACTGAAACTAAACTAAACTAAGTCCCTTCCTCATCCTCATAGCCTCTGTTGGACTCTGTCTCTCCTGACCTGGGGAGCCCCAAACTGCAGGGATCCAGTCTGGACAGGAAGGGCCCAGTCTGGACTGGAGAGGATTAGGCTTTTAGAGTGTCCTGGACAAGGCCCATGTTACTGGAGGGCCATGGGTCAGCTCTTACTGGGGAGTAGAATCAGAAAGTCAGGGTTGGAAGGGGCCTCCAAAGGTCATCCAGTCCAACCCCCTGCAGACAGAAAGGGACTCCTCAACTAGATCAGGTTGCCCACAGCCCTGTGCAGCCTCACTCTGAACGTCTGCATGCCTCAAACATCTCATTGGGCAACCTGTGGCAGTGTCTCATCACCCTCATGGCGCAGAACTTCTTCCTCACATGAACACCCATTGCCCTGGTCCTGTCACTGCAGGACTTTGCAAACAGTCTCTCTCATCCATCCGTACATCCAGCCAAGCCAAGAGGGGCAGCAAGAAGACCTCCCTCTGGACTTCAGGAGGGCAGACTTCAGGCTACTCAAAAACTAACTCATAAGGTTCCCTGGGATACAGCCCTTAAAAATAAGGGGTCCAGGAGAGCTGGAGCTGCTTCAAGGAGAACTCTTGAAGGTTCAGGAACAGGCTGTGCCAGTGTCCCGGAAGATGAGCCGCCGGGGCAGACGGCCAGCCTGGTTGGTCAATGAACTATTAATAGAACTGAGGGAAAAAAGAGGGTGTCCATCTCTGGAAGAAAGGGAGGCAACCTACGGAATGTTTAGGTGTTGCTAGGACATGCGGAAACAATTAGGGAGGCAAAAGCCCATTTAGAACTTAGACTGGCCCTGCTGTGAAGGACAACAAAAGTCCTTCTATAAATACATCAATAGCAAGAGAAGGGCAAGGACAACCTCCACTCCTTGGTTGACACGGAGGGAACGTTGTAACCAAGGATGAGAAAAGGCAGAGGTATAACGCCTTCTTTGCCTCACATCATCCTAGCATGGCAGAACATCTTCCAGACAGCTGGCCTGCAGAGCTGGCAGAAGGAGCCAGGGAGCTGCATGGTTTCCTGCTGCTCCAGGAGGCAGTTAGAGATCTTCTGAGCCGCTTGGACCCCACAAGGCCATGGACCAGATGGGATCCATCCTAGGGTGCGAGAGAGCTGGCAGATGAGCTGGCCAGCCCGCTCCCATCATTTTTCAGCAGTCCTGGCTCACTGGAGAGGTCCCAGAAGACTGCAAGCTGGCCACTTGGTGCCCATCCACAAGAAGGGCCGGTTGGATGAGCCAGGGAATTCTAGGCCTGTCAGCCTGACCTCGGTGCCAGGCAAGATTATGGAACAGTCATCTTGAGTGCGATCACGCAGCACTTACAGGATGGCCAAGGGATCAGGCCTAGCCAGCATGGCTTTAGGAAGGGCAGGTCCTGCTTGACCACCCTGATCTCCTTCTATGATCAGGTGACCCGCCTGTTGATGTGGGAGGCCTGTGGATGTGGTCTACCTGGACCTCAGCAAGGCCTTTGACACCGTCCCCCACAGCAAACTCTGGCCAAGCTGGCAGCCCATGGCTTGGATGGGAGCACACTGCGTTGGGTTAGGAACTGGCTGGAGGGCCGAGCCCAGAGAGTGGTGGTGAATGGTGATCTGGATGAGGGCATCGAGTCCATCATCAGTAAATTTGCGGATGACACCAAGCTGGGGCAGGAGTTGATCTTGCTGGAGGGCAGAGAGGCTTGCAGATGACCTCGACAGGCTGGACATGGGCAGAGTCAAAGGGCATGAGATGAACACATGAACAATCTCAAGGGCTGGGTTCTGCACATTGGCCACACACACCCCATGCAGTGCTACAGGCTGGGGTCAGAGTGGTTGAGAGCGGCCAGGCAGAGAGGGACCTGGGGGTGCTGGTGATTGTAGGCTGAACATGAGCCTGCAGTGTGCCCAGGCAGCCAGAAGGCCAATGCATCCTAGCCTGCATCAGAAACAGTGTGGCCAGCAGGAGCAGGGAGGTCATTCTGCCCCTGTACACTGCACTGGTTAGGCCACACCTTGAGTCCTGTGTCCAGTTCTGGGCCCCTCAGTTTAGGAAAGATGTTGTCTTGCTGAGTGGTCCAGAAGGGGCAACAATGTTTGGTGAGGGGTTTGGAAGACAAGGCCTATGAGGAGAGCTGAGGGAGCTGGGGTTGCTTGCCTGGAGAAGAGGAGACTGAGGGGGACCTTATTGCTCTCTACAACTACCTGAAGGGAGGTTGTAGCCAGGCGGAGGTTGGTCTCTTCTCCAGGCAGCCAGTACCAGAACAAGAGGACACAGTCTCAGGCTGCGCCAGGGCAGGTTTAGACTGGAAGTTAGGAAGAAGTTCTATACCGAGAGAGTGATTGCCCACACTGGAATCAGCTGCCTGTGGAAGTGGTGGAGTCACCTCATTGGAGGTGTTCAAGAAGGAGCTTGATGGGGTGCTTGGGCCAGGGTTTCGTTTTTTAGTTGTTTAGGTGGGTTGTAGTGTACTGTTTTGTACTGTATTGTACTGTATTGTACTGTATTGTATTTAGGTGGGTTGGATTGGTTGATGGGTAGGACACGATGATCTTGAAGGTCTCTTCCAACCTGGTGTATTGTATTGTATTATTGTATTATTGTATTATTTCAGGCACTGGAAAGCAGTTATTAGGTCTCCCCAGAGCCTTCTCTTCTTCAGCCTGATCAACCACAGCTCCCTCAGCCAGTTCTCATAGCAGAGCTGCTCCAAGCCCCTGACCATTTCTGTGTCCCTCCTCTGGACCACTCCATCAGCTCCATGCCCTTCCTGTGTTGAGACTTCAGAGCTGGATGCAGTACTCCGGGGGGGTTTTCACCAGGCATCATAAAGTGGCAGGATCCTCTCTCTCCATCTCTGGCCATGATGCTTTGGATGCAGCCCAGACTGCCCTTGGCCTCAGTGCTGCAAGCTCACACTGCCTGCTCCTGGCCAGCTTCTCCCTCACCAGCACCCCCAAGTCCTTTTCCTCATGGTTGCTTTTTAATTACATCCTCCCCTGCCTATATTGATAGTGAGGATGGTTCCAGCCCAGCTGCAGGACCCTGCTCTTGCTGCTGGTGAACCTCATGGGGTCACTGGGCACCACCTCTCCAGCTTGTCCAGGGCCCTCTGGATGCCATCCTGTCCCTCTGGCATCTAACAGCACCACTCAGCTTGGTGCTATCTGCACCTTGCTGATGGTGTCTCCATCCCTCTGTCTATAGCACTGATAAAAATATGAAACAGCACAGGATGGATGAGTGGAATCAGTTTTTCCTTGGAGAAGGCCTGGGCTGTACTTGGAGAAAGCTAATGGGACCCATTGAAATAGGAGATGCCCAGACTGGACTCTGGTGTGCTTAGGGTTATGGAGTTGTGACTGTGACAAGGCCCAGACTGGGCATGCACTGAGTGACATCAGAAATGCTCTGCACGAGAAGACAAAGAGTTTATTGCTGCTGAAAGCATCCAGGTTCAGTTGGCTCAACGCAGCCTTGAGCTCCTGGTTCCTCAGGCTGTAGATGAGAGGGTTGACTGCTGGAGGCACCACGAGTACAGAACTGACACCACTAGGTCCAGGAAGGGGAGGAGATGGAAGGGGCTTCAGGTAGGCAAAGATGCCAGTGGTGATAACAGGGAGATCACAGCCAGGTGAGGGAGGCAGGTGGCAAAGGCTTTGTGGCGTCCCTGCTGAGAGGGGATCCTCAGCACTGCCCTGAAGATCTGCACATAGGACACCACAACAACACAAAACAGACAAGAATAAAGAGGCACTGGCCACAATAAGCCAAAGTTCCCTAGGTAGGTTGTGGAGCAGGAGAGCTTGAGGATCTGGGGATTTCACAGAAGAACTGGTCCACAGCATTGCCCTGGCAGAGGGGCAGGGAAATGTATTGGCTGTGTGCAGCAGAGCATAGAGAAAGCCACAGCCCCAGGCAGCTGCTGCCGGTGGAGACAAACTCTGCTGCCCAGGAGGGTCTCATAGTGCAGGGTCTGCAGATGGCAACGTAGCGATCGTAGGACATGGTGGTGAGGAGAAAAACGCTGCTGAAAGGAAAAAGGCAAACAGAAGACCTGAGCAGCACATCCTGCTAGGAGATGTCCCGGTGTCCCTCAGGGAATTGTCCATGGGATTTTGGCACAGTGGTGGAGATGGCACCCGGTCAAGGAGGGCAAGGTTGAGGAGGAAGAAGTACATGGGGTGTGGAGGTGGTGGTCCCAGGCTATGGTGTGATGATGAGGCCATTGCCCAGCAGGGCAGCCAGGTAGATGGCCAGGAAGAGGCAGAAGTGCAGCAGCTGCAGCTGCCTTTGCCTGGAATGGCAGGAGGAGGAAGGGGGTGCTGGAGCTGCTGTTGGCCATCTGCTGCCTCTGTCCATGCAGACCTGTGCAAGAGGGAAAGCAGTGACAAGTTAGGGCACACTTCTCTCAGGCTCATTGTACCCCTGTCCTCTGATTGCATTAGGAATGGATTAGCTCCATTCCCCATCACTACCAACCATGGCAGAGTTCATCACAGCTTCAAATGCACAGGGACCCAGAACTGCCATGAAGATTCCCTCTGGTGTCAAAACAGAAATTGACCAACAGGCTAATTCTAGAGAACAAGAGTCCCATGTGGTGGGTTGAAATTTCCCCCAGCATTAGCTTTGCCAGAGCAGCTCTGTTAGAAGCAAATGAAGCTGTATGGACAAGCAAGAGCTGCACTCTACAATGGAATGCAATGAACAGGTACAGAACATCCAGGAGTGACAATATTAGACAGGTATTTACAATTAGCAAATGACATGAAACCCACTGGTCAGAGACGCCAAGAGTGATCTATTCATTTTGTTTCTCCTTTTCTGCTCAAAATGTGTAACTAAATTTTAAAGGCATTGTCTAAACCCACCACACCCATGGAGAGGTGGAGAACCAGGGAGCAGGCCTGCAGTGCTGCAGAGACAGTGAAGGGAAGAGAGAAAGGCAGAGGGGCTGGGGGTGAAGCCTTCTCCTTCCCCAGCTCTGCTCACTGCTCCTCACAGGATGGAACTGAAGGGCTTTGGTCCTCCTTCTGTGTGCACACTCCAGGAGCCTTAAGCTGAGTATCAGCAGCTGAGATGGAGACCTCCAGGAGCTACAGCTGCAGTGTCCTGCACCCACAGCCTCACTGTGTCAGGGTTTGCAGTGACTTCTCCTCCAGTTTGTTCTCAGCATTCTCCCAGTCCTGGACACCTTGAAGCTCTCTCTGCCTTCCTTATATTCTTGAGATCCTCAGGCAGTGTCCTCATCCCTGCTGTGCTGTGCAGAGGCTCTGCCTGGCCAGAGCTGTCTCCTGCAGCGCTGCCTGCTTGCCAGCAGCTCCTTCCAGCCCAGGAGCCTGGCCCCAATAGGGCAGCAGAGGACCAGCCCAAGGTGTTTTATGACTCCCTCTGGTGGCTTTTGGTGCCCTGTAAACCTCAGGGACTGAGAGGAAGATGATGAAACCACTCCAAAGTCAAATCAGATTCAACTCTGAAGTTTCTTCTACTCTTAATGGGTCCCAGTGAAGCATACTGGGAAAGGGTCCCCAGGGGCTGGTTAGAACAGATGGAGACAGTGGATGCAAGGGAAGCATCACTGGAGGCACTGAATCATCTCCGGCTGTGGGGAGAGCAGAGACCTGAGGCAGTGCTGAGAGGTCAGGACAAGCAGCTCAAGGTGGCTCTGCTGCTGAGCAAACCTGGGGGGTTTCATTGATGCAAAGGGCCAAGCCCTGACCCCCATCCCCTGGCAAGCAGATCTGTTTCCCTCACCTGTGGCTCTGGGCTCTGCTGGGGGCAGTGGGGAGTGAGGTTGAACAGTGACAGGCAGGACCTTATCAGGGTTTGCTGTGGCTTGCTTGCAAAGAGACAACTCCTGCTGAAAAGAAATGAAAGGTACCTTTAAAATCAGATTCTTTGTGCAATAAACACCTCTCCAATTGAACCTGCAGAAACCTTGCAGAAATAGAGGTTCAGTAGTATTTAATGAGCCCCATGGAGTATTTGGGGCTGATGACATCATCCTTAGGTACTGCCAGGAGACTCTGCCAAGGTACTGACAAGAAGCCTCTCAACAAGTCCAAGCCAGAAGAAACTCCAAAGTCCCTTGAAGCACTGATTGGCCCACCCTGAGGCTTGTTCCTGCCAAAGGCTCCCCAGGGACTCCTTAGAGCAGCTTGTTAGAGGCCAGGATTGCAGGGAGACAAAGGCAAAGTACAAGGCAGAAAAACTTGCCTTTGGTCTGTGAAGCAGAAAGGCCAAGCCCTGACCACTGCCCTTGCAAGAGAAGAACCTCAAAGCCTCAAAGCAAAGTTTCTCTTCTCAGGCCTTGTTGGCAGAGGCAACTGCCAGAGTCAAGGGGACAAAGACCTTGGACCTGTTGGGCCTCTCAGCCTTGCCAGAGCCCTTGGCTGTCCCTACTGCAGCCTGTCCTACACTGTCCCATGCCTGCTTCTGTTTCTCTTCAGGCTGCTGACACCAATCTTGCTTCCCCACCCAGCTCTCCCCCTGCCATTTCCATCCCTTCCCTGAGCTGCGTCAGCTCTCCCTGACGTTTCCTGACCCCTCTGCATGGCCTCAAGCATAGCAGCTCTGCCCTTTGAGGGACATTTCTTTGGTCTCATCTCCACTCTGAACCTTCCAAGCTGCACTTTGTGGAGGTTTTGGTCTCTCCCCACTCCCCAGAAGAGCTCCATCCTCTCTGAAACCACCCTTCAGCCATGTGCACACTGCTATGGCAGTGTCCTGATCCTCCCTTCAGCAGGCTGAAGCATCCCCGGTCCCTTACTCTCTCCACAGAGATGTCAATCCTCATCCTGGCAGATCATCTCTGCATCCTCCCCAGTTCCTCCCTGCTCTTCTAGACTGGAGAATGTCACATCACACACCATGAATCCAGATGTGGCCACAGCAGTGCTGTCTAGGGGAGACCAACTCCTGTGTGTGGGTACCACCTCCTCCTGCCACAGCCCAGATGCTGTTGTCCTTCTTCCCTGTGTGCAGGGTCTTCTCCATCCCAGGGTATTTTGAATGGTTCCTCCCAGATGCTGTGGTGCCTTTCTGCCTGGGGATAGGACACACCAGAACATTCATCTCCAAAGAACAGGAAGACAGTTGTACTGGGATGGGGCCCAGGCTGTTGGATTAGGTAAGGGTATATAATTTGTACTGGGAGGAGTATCAGACAAGTGGTTGGAGGGCTTCAAGTGGTGTTGCCTTTCCTGGGAGTGGGCACAATCTGTCCTGGGAGGAGTCCTGTTAAGGTTGTACTTAATGATTGGCTTCACCAGGGGAAGTTTAGACTGGAGGTGATGAGGAAGGCTTCTTCCAGAAAGAGAATTAGCCACTGGAATGTGCTGCCAGGGAGGTGGTGGAGTCACCACCCGTGAGGTGTTCATAAAATTTTGGATGTGGCACTTAAGACATGTTTAGGTGCCAGGGAGTGGGTGGTAGTTGGACTTGACGATCTCTGAGGTCTTTTCCAACCCTAGGTGATTCTGTGTTTCTGTGATTAGAAGGTGAAGGGAAAAGTTTGAACACAGCTGATTACCAACCCAATGGCTGTGAAAACCCAAGAGATTCACAAGCACCTAGTGAAAGGTGAGGAGAACATCTCCTGCCCAGCTGATGGAATGAGAAACTCAAGAGGCTCCAAAAAGCAACAGAAAAGAAGGGAAAAGAACCTCAGTGAAGTCTTGCTTAGTGTTGCTCTAGGATGAATACAGACAGGCCTTAGGCCTAGTCCCTGTAATGGGAGCTTAGGAGAATACAGAGGCTTAGGGCCTGCTCTTGAAGGTGACGTTTGCCCCAGCTCTTCCCAGAGAGCTCCTTGCTGTCCCCTGTTCTGCTCCCTGAAGCAGACCAGCACTCACACATGCCCTGCACTAAGAACAGCCATGCAAACAAAGGGGAACAAGCTGAGGGTTAGTGCCCAACCACTTCTCTGGAGACTGAAGCCCAAGCAGGATCCACAACCATAGCCAGGCCCACAGAGCTCTGAGAAGCCAGCTGGTGTCTTCCTTCTGCACTTCATGCAGAGTTCTGCTTGGTTTCCCATATCTCACGATCATAGAATGGGCTGGGCTGGAAGGGACTTCAAAGTTTATCTTGTCCAACCTTCCCAGGGACAATCCTCAACTAGATCACATTGCCCAGATCCCTGCCAAGCCTCACCTTCAATATCTCCATGGATAGGATCCCAACCCCCTCCCTGGCCACATGTTCCAGGTTTCCACTACCCTCCTGGTGCAGAACTTTGTGCTGGCTCCTCCTTTCTGCACAGCCTCTTTGTTCCCATCTCTCACCCATGTCTATGGAGTCCCCTTCCTCTCTGATCCATGAAACACAACACTTTGTGTTAGTGCTGGTGCCCACGTCCTCCTTCTGAGGCAAAGGCCAGTGCCTGGAGCCATTCCCCTCCTGAGCAGCTCTTTCTGCAACCTGTTTCCCTCCTCCCTGGGAAGCTGATCCTGCACCGCAGTCCTGTCCAGAGGACTGGAAGAGCAGAGATCTTCCACCATGGCCTTTTCTGCTTCCCTTTCTCCTGAGCAAGGCAGAAGCATCAGACAAACCTGTGGCAAGCAGAGGCCCTTTCCTTTGCAGCATTGTTTTCATTTTGTGCATTTCACATCTCCTTGGACCCAATTTGAGTCTCTCACTGATCAGCCACAGTTGAATGGGAGCACAGCCCGAGGGCACAGATTCCTGACCAGCTGAGGGCTAATCTTTCCCTGCCTTTCCTGCCACATCTCAAAGGCTTTCTCTTTTCTCCTGGTGCTGCCCACCCTGTGTGTTTTTGTTCCCTATTATGGGATGGTGACAGCCTGGATGGATGCACAGCCTGAGTGTTTTTAAACAGAGGGACTTGACTTCAGGCAGTCAATGTTTGCTAATAATTTAAGTTGCATCTCTGGACACATTTGGAATCTCCTCTCTTTGGATCAGAGCCTCTTCCACCCCCATCCTGTCCTTCTAGTTCTGGATTATCCTTCAGGAAAGTGTTCATCCACAAGCCACAGGAGCCTCCAGTGGGCACTTGCAGCCCAGAGAGACAATTGTATCCTGGGCTGCATCGAGAGAAATGTGGCCAGCAGGGCCAGGAGGTGATTCCCCAACTCTGCTCCACCCTGTTGAGACCACACCTGGAGCACTGT
Source organism: Colaptes auratus (assembly GCA_015227895.2). NCBI lineage: Eukaryota > Metazoa > Chordata > Aves > Piciformes > Picidae > Colaptes > Colaptes auratus. Next base: position 285 of record JAAWVA010000885.1, on the reverse strand, counting down.
GTCCAGTTCTGGAGTATCTGTTACAAGAAGGATCTGAAGTGCTGGAATGTCCAGAGAAGGCCCGCGGATGAGCAGAGGTCTGGAGCTGCTCTGCTATGAGGACGACAGAGAGTTGGGGCTGTTCAAGTCTGGAGAAGAGAAGCTCCAAGGAGGACTTCTTGTGGCCTTCCAGTATCTGAAGGAGTGTGCCGTTGATGCTGTGCCTTAAGAAAGAGACAGTTGCTGAAACTCTGGCTGAATGTTTTTGATATTTAAACAAAAAACAAGATAGTCTAGACTAATTTC
>JAAWVA010000884.1:0-16515 GCA_015227895.2 Colaptes auratus | reverse complement strand
CCAATCTCAATCTGCTCTTCTCCACTTTAAAGCCATTGGCTTCAAAGTCTTATCACTTTCAAGTCTTATCACTGTAAACAGCCTCTCTCCATCATTCTTCTAGCTCCCTTCAGGTTCTGGAAAGTCACTATTAGGTCTCCCCAGAGCCTTCTCCAGGCTGAACACCCCCAGCTCCCTCAGCCTGTTCTTGTAGCAGAGCTGCTCCAACCCCCTGATGATTTTTATGGCCCTCCTCTAGACCTGCACCATCAGGTCCATGTCCTTCCTGTGCTGAGGGCTCCAGAGCTGGATGCAGTGCTGTAATTCTTGCTGTCATTAGCTTCCCAAAGCATTAAATAGAAATTCCTTCAAAAACAGGCTAATGGATTTTCCCACCCACACCTCTCTTGGAGGCTAGGAGCAACCCTGTCCCTTCTCCTCAGTCCATGTGTTTTGGAGCACACATGCTTCTGAGTGTTCCTCAAAAGCTGATGATTAATAGGGCATGGAGTTTATTAGGGAGAATAACAGGGTCCTGAACTTATGTGGGGAAGCTGCAAGCCTAACTCCCAATCAGCTGCTTCTTGTGTTACATAAGGTAGAATTTGTCACCTCTCAACATGTTGCTGACCTTTTCCTTCCTGTGATGGAGCCCAGAGAGTGGTGGTGAACGGTGCCACAGCCAGCTGGCAGCCAGGGACTAGTGGTGTCCCCCAGGGATCAGGGCTGGGCCCCATCCTGTTCAATAACTTTATGGATGATCTGGAGGAGGGGATTGAGTCCATCATCAGTAAGTTTGCAGATGACACCAAGCTGGGGGCAGGAGTTGATCTGCTGGAGGGCAGAGAGGCTTTGCAGAGGGACCCTCGACAGGCTGGACAGATGGGCAGAGGCCAAGGGCAGGAGATTGAACACATCCAAGTGCCAGGTTCTGCCATTGGCCACAGAACCCCAGCATTGCTACAGGCTGGGTCAGAGTGGCTGGAGAGCAGCCAGGCAGAGAGGGACCTGGGGTGCTGGTTGACAGCAGCTGAACATGAGCCTGCAGTGTGCCCAGGTGGCTAAGAAGGCCAATGGCATCCTGGCCTGCATCAGGAACAGTGTGGCCAGCAGGAGCAGGGAGGTCATTCTGCCCTGTGCTCAGCACTGGTTAGGCTGCACCTTGAGTCCTGTGTCCAGTTCTGGGCCCCTCAATTTAAGAAGGACATTGAGACACTTGAATGTGTCCAGAGAAGGGCAACGAGGCTGGGGAGGGGTCTGGAGCACAGCCCTGTGAGGAGAGGCTGAGGGAGCTGGGGTTGCTTAGCCTGGAGGAGAGGAGGCTCAGAGGGGACCTTATCACTCTCTGCAACTACCTGCAGGGAAGCTGTAGTCAGGTGGGGCTCAGGCTCTGCTCCCAGGCAACTTGTGACAGGACAAGAGGGCATGGCCTGAAGCTGTGCCAGGGGAGGTTTAGGCTGGATGTTAGGAAGCACTTCCTCGTGGAAATGCTGATTAGGCACTGGGATGGACTTGCCCAAGGAGGTGGTGGAGTCACCATCACTGGCGGTCTTTAAGGACAGATTGGATGTGGCACTTGGTGGCAGGGTTTAGCTGATGTGGTGGTGTTAGGTCACAGGCTGGACTTGATGATCTCAGAGGTCTTTTCCAGCCTCAATATTCTGTGGTTCTGTGAACCAGTTCCAACCCCCCTGCCATGGACACCTCGCACTACAGCAGATTGCTCACAGGCACAGCCAGCCTGGCTGCAAACACCTCCAGGCAGGAGGCTGCCACCACCTCCCTGGGCAACCTGTGCCAGGCTCTCACCACCCTCATGGGGAACAACTTCTTCCTAACATCCAAGCTGAATCTACCCATTTCTAGTTTTGCTCCATTCCCCCCAATTTTGTCACTTCCTGACACCCTCAAAAGCCCCTCCCCAGCTTTCTTGGAACCCCCTTCAGATCCTGGAAGGCCACAAGAAGGTCTCCTCAGAGCCTTTTCCACTTCATACTGAACAACTCCAACTCTCTCAGTCTGTCTCCAGAGCAGAGCAGCTCCAGCCCTCTGCTCATCCTCGTGGCTCTTCTCTGGACACCTTCCAGCACCTCCAGACCCTTCCTGTCCTAGGGGCTCCAGAACTGGACACAGGGCTCCAGGTGGGGTCTCAGCAGAGTGGAGCAGAGAGGGAGAATCCCCTCCCTGGCCCTGCTGGCCACACTTCTCTTGCTGCAGTGCAGGATGTACTTGGTCATTAAGCTTTGCCAGAGACTGTGCTGAGTCAGGAGTTCTTAGCAGTCACAGAATCATTTTGGAAGAGACCTCAAAGATCACCCAGTTCCAACCTCCCTGCCATGGACAGGGACACCTCCTGCTAGACCAGGTTGCTCTAGGTCCCAGCCAAACTGACTTGAGCACATCCAGGCTTGGAGCCTCCAAAAATGATCTTAAGTAATTTTAATCCATAAATATGTTGAACAGAATTGATTAGATTAACTGCAGTACAGTTAACAGCATCCCAATTAATCATAGTGTGGATTTATATCTGAGGAAATGTGTTCCATGGCAGCTGCTTGTGTTCAGCCCTCATCCTACTCCCAGGCTTCACATCACTGGATCACAGGAGCATAGAACAGTTTGAAGTGGAAGGGACCTTAAAGATCATCCAGTTCCAACCTCCCTGCCATGGAGGCTGGGGAGAGGTCTTGAGCACAAGCCCTACGAGGAGAGGCTGAGGGAGCTGGGGTTGCTTAGCCTGGAGAAGAGGAGGCTCAGGGGAGTCCTTCTTGCTCTCTACAGCTACCTGAAGGGAGGCTGTAGCCAGGTGGGGGTTGGTCTCTCAAGCAACCAGCACCAGAACAAGAGGACACAGTCTCAAGCTGTGCCAGGGGAAGTTTAGGCTGGATGTTAGGAAGAAACTCTTCATAGAGAGATTGGCCTTTGGAATGTGCTGCCCAGGGAGGTGGTGGAGTCCCCATCCCTGGAGGTGTTCAAGAGGGGATTGGACGTGGCACTTGGTGCCATGGTTTAGTCATGAGGTCTGTGGTGACAGGTTGGACTCGATGATCTTTGAGGTCTCTTCCAATCTTGGTGATTCTGTGATACTGTGACAGGGACACCTCCTGCTAGACCACATTGATCAAGGCCCTGCCCAACCTGGCTTGGAACACTTCCAGGCTTGCAGCCTCCACAGCTTCTCCGGATAACCTGTTCCAGTGCCTCACCACCCTCAGGGGGAAGAATTTCTTCCCCATGTCTCATCTAAATGGAGCTTCTTCCAGTTTGAAACCACCAGCTCTTGCCCTCCCACTCCATGCCTTTGTCAAAAGTCCCTGGCCAGCTCCCCTGTAGCCCCCTTCAAATCCTGGAAAGCTATGGAAGAGAGCTACCACACTAAAGAGAAAAAAAAAAGACACAAGATTCCCTTTTCCCTCTTATTCCATAAATGGGTATTCCAGAAACCAGAGTCTGACCTCACCTCTTCATTAAGTGGACTGATGCTCTGACTGGGCTACATCTATTTTCTGAGAAGTGCCACAAGCATTGGACAAAAGCAAAACAAATGTGAAGGGGCAAGGGGAAAAAAATGAAACCTGTGGAAGACTGGCTGGAAATCAGTGGGAAGTCTGACAAGCTAAATACTAGATCCTTTGGCTGGCCACCAAGGGCTCCTTTGGTGTGCTGCTTGAAGACTGAACACACTCCTGAGTTATTTTCCACCCATCTCCTGCACTTGGTCCCCTATGAAATGCATACCTGCTTGTGCTCCAGCTTAGACTGGAGCTGTTGATCTGTTAGTGGGTAGGAGAGCTCTGCAGAGGGACCTTGCCAGGCTGGGCAGATGGGCAGAGTCCAACAGGATGGCATTCAACAAGTCCAAGTGCTGGGTGCTGCACTTTGGCCACAGCAACCCCATGCAGAGCTACAGGCTGGGGTCAGAGTGGCTGGAGAGCAGCCAGGCAGAAAGGGACCTGGAGGTACTGGTTGACAGCAGCTGAACATGAGCCAGCAGTGTGCCCAGGTGGCCAAGAAGGCCAATGGCATCCTGGCCTGCATCAGGAATAGTGTGGCCAGCAGGAGCAGGGAAATGATTCTGCCCTGTGCTCAGCACTGGTTAGGCCACACCTTGAGTCCTGTGTCCAGTTCTGGGCTCCTCAATTTAAGAAGGACATTGAGACTCTTGAATGTCCAGAGAAGGGCAATGAGGCTGGGGAGAGGTCTGGAGCACAGCCCTGTGAGGAGAGGCTGAGGGAGCTGGGGTTGCTTAGCCTGGACAAGAGGAGGCTCTGGAGAGACCTTCTTTTGCTCTCTACAGCTACCTGAAGGGAGGTTGTAGCCAGGTGGGGGTTGGTCTCTTCTCCCAGGCAAGCAGCACCAGAACAAGAGGACACAGTCTCAAGCTGTGCCAGGGGAGGTTTAGGCTGGATGTTAGGAAGAACTTCTTCCCAGAAAGAGTAATTGGCCATTGGGATGTGCTGCCCAGGGAGGTGGTGGAGTCCCCAGCCCTGGAAGTATTTAAAACCAGACTGGATGAGGCACTTGGTGCCATGGTTTATTTGATTAGAAGGTGTTGGGTGATAGGTTGGACTCGATGGTCTTTGAGGTCTTTTCCAACGTGGCTAATTCTTTAGTTCTGAGAAGTCTCTTTCCTTCTCCCCACTTGCCACTTGCTAACCTCCAAAGTAATTTCCCCTCCAATGTTCTGGTAGGGGTTTCCACTTCGCCTCCTTGTACCCACTGCTGGCTTGTTCTTCCCTGCCCACTTCAACTGAATCAAAGTTTCTCTTGGAAGAATAACCCTCTTTTCTTCCAAGCTGTTTTCTGTATCCTCTGAAGCCCTCATTTATTTTTCATCTCTTTTATTTGTTATTGTGGTTTACTCTCCTGAGCACTGCCCTGAGCTCCTCGGAGCTCGAGGAAGCTGGTGGCAGTGTAAACAAACTCCTTATTGTTCCAGATGTTTGTCTCATTGGAGGGCCAAATTCTGCTCACATCTAGAGCAGGAAAACCCTGCTGACTTCAGTGGGATAGCCACAGAGCAAGGAAAGCAGGCACCAGCTCAAGGGGAGGTTGTAGCCAGGTGGGGATTGGTCTCTTCTCCTAGGCAAGCAGCACCAGAACAAGAGGACACAGTCTCAAGCTGTGCCAGGGGAGGTTTAGGCTGGATGTTAGGAAGAACTTCTTCCCAGAAAGAGTAATTGGCCATTGGGATGTGCTGCCCAGGGAGGTGGTGGAGTCCCCAGCCCTGGAAGTATTTAAAACCAGACTGGATGAGGCACTTGGTGCCATGGTTTATATTTGATTAGAAGGTGTTGGGTGATAGGTTGGACTCGATGGTCTTTGAGGTCTTTTCCAACGTGGCTAATTCTTTAGTTCTGAGAAGTCTCTTTCCTTCTCCCCACTTGCCACTTGCTAACCTCCAAAGTAATTTCCCCTCCAATGTTCTGGTAGGGGTTTCCACTTCGCCTCCTTGTACCCACTGCTGGCTTGTTCTTCACTGCCCACTATCAACTGAATCAAAGTTTTTCTTGGAACAATAACCCTCTTTTCTTCCAAGCTGTTTTCTGTATCCTCTGAAGCCCTCATTTATTTTTCATCTCTTTTATTTGTTATTGTGGTTTACTCTCCTGAGCACTGCCCTGAGCTTCTCGGAGCTCAAGGAAGCTGGTGGCAGTGTAAACAAACTCCTTATTGTTCCAGATGTTTGTCTCATTGGAGGGCCAAATTCTGCTCACATCTAGAGCAGGAAAACCCTGCTGACTTCAGTGGGATAGCCACAGAGCAAGGAAAGCAGGCACCAGCTCAAGGGGAGGTTGTAGCCAGGTAGGGATTGGTCTCTTCTCCCAGGCAAGCAGCACCAGAACAAGAGGACACAGTCTCAAGCTGTGCCAGGGGAGGTTTAGGCTGGGGGTTAGGAAGAAGTTCTTCCCAGCAAGAGAGATTGGCCATTGGGATGTGCTGCCCAGGGAGGTGGTGGAGTCACCATCACTGGAAGTATTTAAAACTAGACTGGATGAGGCACTCAGTGCCATGGTTTAGTTGATCAGATGGTGTTGGGTGATAGGTTGGACTGGATGATCCTTGAGGCCTTTTCCAAGCTGGTTAGTTCTGTACTCTGTGCTTCATGAAAGTGGAAGCTTTTATGGTGTGTTTCAGACCAGAAGGTAAGGCCAGGAACCTAACCCCTCTGCTGCTAAACAGCAACTGAAACCTGCTGTTTGTGGAATATGGGCTTTAGCCCTGCCTGGGGAGCACAGGATAGAGTTTTAATGTCCTTCCTTTAGTGTCACACTCTGAATCTCCCTTTTCCAGCTCAAGGCCATCACCTCTCATCCTCTCACCACAAGCCCTTGTAGAAAGTCCCAGAGCTTAACACTTCTTGTTTCTGGAGGATGAGTATGCCAAAAGCTGTCCCTCCCTTTTGTCCCCCTTCCAGCAGGCAAGGCTGCACAGCGCTGGTGCTGAAGCAGCAGCTCTGTTCTTCCCAAGGCTGCAAGCAGCAGGAGCATTCCTGTGACCCTGGCTGGAGGAGGCAGCCTGCCCCACCAGGGTGCAGTGGGAAACACAGCACAGAATGTGCTGCCCAGGGAGGTGGTGGAGTCCCCACCCCTGGAGGTGTTCAAGAGGGGCCTGGATGTGGCACTTGGTGCCATGGTTTAGTTAGTCATGAGGTGTTAGGTAATAGGTTGGACTTGATGATCTCTGAGGCCTTTTCCAACCTTATTGATTCTATGATCCTATGATTCTATGATTCTTTTTCAGCCCACTTTTTGTCCACCTTTTGTTATGCAAACAGTCCTTTAGCTTGTAGAGAGTCTCCTAAAGTTTGATTTAGTGAAAGGAATTCTCCATCTCCTCTTGAGACCTTCTCCTGCCTCTGCAAGGATGTCCCATCACTCCTTCCTCTTACAGGCATCTAGCAGTTCTTGAGTTCCTATGTCAGGCACCCAAACTCTAGATGTGGTACTGAAAGAGTGGGAGAATGCTGCTCCAGAACTAAAGAGCAGGTAGCAAAGACACACAGAGAGTTGTAGAGAGGATGAAGTCATCATAGAGCTGTTTTGTTTGGAAAAGCCCTGTAAGATCATCCAGTCACAGTATCACAGTATCACTAAGGTTGGAAGAGACCTCGAAGATCATCCAGTCCAACCATTCTCTACCTCTACCAAGGTCCCTCAGCACCATATCTCTGCCTCTTTAAAATGGCTCCAAGCAGGGGGATTCAACCACCTCCCTGGGCAGCCTGTGCCAGTGGTTGAAAACCCTTTCAGTCACAGAATCAGAGAAATAGTATGGTTGGAAGGGACCTCAAGGCTCAGCCAGTTCCAACACCCCTGCCATGGCCAGGGACACCTCACACTGCAGCAGGTTGCTCACAGCCACATCCAGCCTGGCTGCAAACACCTCCAGGCAGGAGGCTTCCACCACCTCCCTGGGCAACCTGTGCCAGGCTCTCACCACCCTCATGGGCAACAACTTCTTCCCAACATCCAATCTCCATCTATCCATTACTAGTCTTTCTTCATTGCCCCCAGTCCTATCACTCCCTGACACCCTCAAAAGTCCCTCCCCAGCTTTCTTGTAGTCCCCTTCAGATACTGGAAGGCCACAAGAAGGTCTCCTCAGAGCCTTCTCTTCTCCAGACTGAACAGCCCCAACTCTCTCAGTCTGTCTCCATGGCAGAGCAGCTCCAGCCCTCTGCTCCTCCTCGTGGCCCTTCTCTGGACACCTTCCAGCACCTCCAGACCCTTCCTGTCCTAGGGGCTCCAGAACTGGACACAGGGCTCAAGGTGGGGTCTCACCACATCTCTGCCTCTTTGAAACACCTCCAAGTTTGGTGGTTCAAACCCCTGCCTGGGCAGCCTGTGCCAGTGGTTGGAAACCCTTTCAGTCAAGAAGTTTCTTCTCATATCCAACCTAAACTGTCTCTGGTGCAACTCGAAGCTGTTTCCTCTCATCCTGCCACTTGTTTCTAGGGAGGAGACCACCCCCCACTTGGCCCAACCTCCTTTCAAGGAGTCATAGAGAATCAGAAGTTGTCTCCTCAGCATTTTCTTCCCCCAATTCCCTTAGCTGCTCCTCACCAGCTCTGTACTCCAGATCCTTCCCCAGCTTTTTTGCCCTTCTCTGGACCTGCCTCAACACCTCCAGGTCTTTCTTTGGGTGAGGGCTCCAAAACTGAACCCAAGACTCACTGGGTACAAGAGGCAATCACTTCCCTTGCAGTGATGGCTCATCCTCAGCCAGTTGTCTAATGCTGAAAAGCATACTGCAGCCCCTTTTGGAAAGCCCTCTCCAAGTTGAATGTTGAGTAGTTATTCATTTCTTTCACATAGTATTCAATTATTTCTATTCATTTGCTTATTCTCTGCTTTCTGTTTTCTCTTGAACTGCTTTGAAAGCAGTGCCTTCAGCCACACAATCACAGAATGTTAGGGCTGGGAAGGGGCCTCAAAAGGTCATCCAGCCCAACCCCCCTGCCACAGCAGCATCACCCAGGGCAGGGCACACAGGAACACATCCAGGTGGGGTTGGAAAGGCTCCAGAGCAGGAGACTCCACAACCTCTCTGGGCAGCCTGCTCCAGGGCTCTGCCACCCTCACAGGGAAAAAGTTTTCCCTTCTGTTCCTGTGGCACCTCCTCTGCTCCAGCTTGCCCCCAGTGCCCCTTGTGCTGTCCTTGGACATCCCTGAGCAGAGCCTGGCTCCATCCTCCCCACACTGCCCTGCACATCTTTAGCACCAGCCATGAGGTCACCCTCAGGCTCCTCTGCTCCAAGCCCCAGCTCCCTCAGCCTGTCCTCACAGGGAGATGTTCCACTGCCTGCAGCAGCTTTGGGGCTCTGTGCTGGACTCTCTCAGGCATTTCCCTGAGGTCCTTCTTGAACTGAGGGGCCCAGAATATAATATATATGCCATTCTTCTCACAAGGGGGTGGCAAGTCTCCTGCTCAGCAAGCAGACAAATGGACATCTCATTGCAAAGCTTTGGCATGGAATGGAATGGAATGGAATGGAATGGAATGGAATGGAATGGAATGGAATGGAATGGAATGGAATGGAATGGGCCAGGTTAGAAGAGATCTTTGAGATCATCGAGTCCAACCTATCACCCAGCACCATCTAATCAACTCAACCATGGCACCAAGTGCCTCATCCAGGCTCTTCAAAAACACCTCCCTGGGACTCCACCACCTCCCTGGGCAGCACATCCCAATGGCCAATCTCTCTTGCTGGGAAGAACTTTCTCCTCACCTGCAGCCTAAACTTCCCCGGCACAGCTTGAGACTGTGTCCTCTTGTTCTGGTGCTGGTTGCCTGGGAGAAGAGACCAACCCCCACCTGGCTACAACCTCCCTTCAGGGAGTTGCAGACAGCAAGAAGGTCTCTCCAGAGCCTACTCTTGTCCAGGCCAAGCAACCCCAGCAGAAGTTGGTCTTAGGTTCTTCCATCAGCAACAGTCAGAAGTGAGGCATGGGGCCATTCAAACTCTGGTTTGATTCAGTAGGTCATTCTGATAAGCACTGCCCCTCCAAAAAAAACTAAACAAATCAGATAACAACTAGGTGAATGTAGTCTAAAATCTGTACTGGCTACGTGCAAAACCTTTTTATCATGTACTTAGCTGAAGTTCTCTTTGACTTAGTATCACAGTATCAGTCAGGGTTGGAAGGGACCACAAGGATCATCTAGTTCCAACCCCCCTGCCATGGGCAGGGACACCCCACACTACATCAGCCTGGACAGAGCCTCATCCAGCCTGGGCTTAAGCACCTCCAGGGATGGGCCTCAACCACCTCCCTGGACAACCCATTCCAGGGCTTCACCACTCTCATGGGGAAGAACTTCCTCCTCACCTCCAGCCTGAATCTCCCCACCTCCAGCTTCATTCCATTCCCCCTAGTCCTATCACTCCCTGATAGCCTCAAAAGTCCCTCCCCAGCCTTCTTGTAGCCCCCTTCAGATCCTGGAAGGCCACAATGAGGTCACCTCGGAGCCTTCTCTTCTCCAGACTGAACAGCCCCAACTGCTTCAGTCTGTCCTCACAGGAGAGGTGCTCCAGCCCTCTGCTCATCCTCGTGGCCCTTCTCTGGACACCTTCCAGCACCTCCAGATCCCTCTTGGAATAGGGGCTCCAGAACTGGAGGCAGTACCCCAGGTGGGGTCTCACCAGAGCTGAGCAGAGGGGGAGAATCCCCTCCCTTGCCCTGCTGGCCACACTTCTCCTGCTGCAGCCCAGGGTCTGATTGGCTTTCCGGGCTGCAAGTGCACCCTGAGAGCTCCTGGTGAGCTTCTCCTCCCCCAGCACCCCCAAGTCTCTCTCCTCAGGGCTGCTCTCCAGCCAGTCACTGCCCAGCCTGGATTTGTGCCTGGGATTGCCCTGACCCAGCTGCAGGACCCTGCACTTGGTCTTGTTGAAGCTCATGAGGTTGGCTTGTGCCCACCTCTGCAGCCTGTCCAGGTCCCTCTGGCTGGCACCCCTTCCCTCCAGCCTGTCTGCTGCACCACTTCTCTACCAATGATCTAGATGAGGGGATTTAGTAAAGATATTTACCCTTAGTGAGTTTGCAGATGACACTAAGCTGGCAGGCAGTGCTGATCTGCTGGAGGGTAGGAAGGCTCTGCAGAGGCACCTGGCCAGGCTGCATCAATAGGCTGGGGCCAATGGGATGAGCTTCAACACTTTGGGTCACAACAACCCCATGAACGCTCCAGGCTTGAGGAAAAGTAGCTGGAAATTGCCCAGCAGAGAATGACCTGGAGGTGTTGGTTGACAGCAGGCTGAAGATAAGCCAGTGTGTGCCCAGGTAGCCAAGAAGGCCACCAGCATCCTGGCCTGGATCAGCAGTAGTGAGACCAGCAGGAGCAGGGAAGTGATTGTCCCCCTGCAGTCAGCACTGGTGAGGCTGCACCTTGAATCCTGGGTTCAGTTTTGAGGCCCTTGTTCCAAGAAGCACAGAATGTTAGGGGCTGGAAGGGACCTCCAAAGCTCATCCAGTCTAACCCCCCTGCAGGTGTAGAATCACCCAGAGCAGATCACACAGGAACACATCCAGGTGGGCTTTGAATCTCTCCAGAGAAGGAGACTCCACACCCGCCCTGGGCAGCCTGTCCCAGGACTCTGGCACCCTCACAGGGAAAATCTTCTTCCTCCTGTTTCCATGGAATGGAACTCCCACCAGTGCCCCTTGTGCTGTCCTTGGGCATCACCCAGCAGAGCCTGGCTCCAGCCTCTGGGCACTCACCCTGCACAGCTTTATCAACAGCAATGAGGTCAAGAAGGACACTGAGGTGGTGGAGCAGGTCCAACCAAGATGATTCTGTGGTTCAAGGATTATAAGTACCTCATGCTCCTTCCAAATCTCCCCTTGTCCCAGCCTCAACGTCCCTTTAACCTGGTTTATTAGATCTTGAAGTTCACCAAGGGAAGTTCAGGCTGGATATCAGGAAATACTTCTTCCCAGGGAGGGCTCTCAGCCTTTGGAATGTTCTGCCCAGGGCAGTGCTGGAGTCCCCACCCCTGGAGGTGTTCAATCAGTGCATGGAGCTGGTGCTTAGGGACATGGTTTAGTGCTGACCCTTCAGTGCTGGGTTGAGAGTTGGACTGGGTGAGCTTGGAGATCTCTTCCAAACAGATGTTTTCTGTGATTCTGTGAGTGATTCTGCCTTTCTTATCTAACAGGTGTAAAGGGCAGGAGGACTAACCATTGTTAATTAAGCCACACATAAAAAGTAATGTTTGCAAGACACCTTCCTACCAAGACCAGCCATCTACTGTAAATCCATTCCTCTGCCTGAGTCACAGGCTCACAGGATGTTAGGGGTTGGAAGGGACCCAAAGAGATCATTGAGTCCAAGCCCCCCTGCCAGAGCAGGACCAGGGAATCCAGCACAGGTCACACAGGAACACATCCAGACAGGGCTGGAAAGGCTCCAGTGAAGGAGACTCCACAACCTCTCTGGGCAGCCTGCTCCAGTGCCCTGGGACCCTCACAGTAAAGAGGTTCCCTCTTGTGTTGAGGTGGAACCTCCTGTGCTGCAGCTTACATCCATTGCTCCTTGTCCTGTCACAGGGAGCAAGAGAGCAGAGCCTGGCCCCTGCCTCCTGACCCCCAGCCCTCAGATATTTATAAAGATTTATTAAATCCTTTCTCAGTCTTCACTGTCCCAGACTAAACAGCCCCAGGTCCCTCAGCCTCCCCTCACCAGGCAGTGCTCCAGACCCTTCAGCATCCTTGCAGCCCTCCCTTGGACTCTCTCCAGCAGATCCCTGTCCCTCCTGAACTGAGGAGCCCAGAGCTGGATGCAATATTCCAGGTGAGGTCTCAGCAGGGCAGAGTAGAGGGGGAGGAGAACCTCCCTGGCTCTGCTGGACACACTCCTCTGAATGCAGCCCAGGATCCCATTGGCCTTCCTGGCCCCCAGGGCACATCGTTGTCCCAGGCAGAACTTATTGTCCACCAGGTCCCAGGTCCTTCTCCACAGGGCTGCTCTGCAGTCATTGCAATGGAAATGGCATCCACACCCAAGCAAGACACCTGAAGTGTTGTGGCAAGCAACTACCACTCAAAGCCCTCTCCTTTTTGTGCACGTTGTAGAGAGAAAAGCAGAAATGGCAGCAAAGGACTTTTCATGGAAAAGGGACCTGGCCTAATCCCAGTTAGGAAAGCTGCTTTGTTTAAACTGGCCCTGGGGCGTTTTCAGGCTCTGATATCTGTGACTGATGTCCCTGCCAAGAAGATAATGAAATGATGATTTGTTTAAGAACACTGCATCTTGATTTGCTTTTGTAGCTTTACCTTCCCAAACGTGGTCACTTTTCCTGATAGGAGAAGGAGCCCAGAAGGAGACCAAGCTCATAACTATGAACCAAAGAGAAGTCACAGCTGTCCCTTGGCTCATCCATCAGAACACCCTGGACAGTCTTGGGACAGGTTCTAAGGAGAAAGATAAGTCAGTCTATGGAGACAGACTGAGAGGGTTGGGGTTGTTCAGTCTGGAGAAGAGAAGGCTGTGAGGAGAGCTTCTTGTGGCCTTCCAGGATCTGAAGAGGGCTCCAAGAAAGCTGGGGAGGGACTTTTGAGGGTGTCAGGGAGTGATAGGACTGGGGGCAATGGAGCAAAACTAGAAATGGGTAGATTCAGCTTGGATGATAGGAAGAATTTGTTGCCCATGAGGGTGGTGAGAGCCTGGCACAGGTTGCCCAGGGAGGTGGTGGAAGCCTCCTGCCTGGAGGTTCTTAAGGCCAGGCTGGCTGTGGCTGTGAGCAACCTGCTGTAGTGTGAGGTGTCCCTGGGCATGGCAGGGGGCTTGGAACTGGCTGATCCTTGAGGTCCCTTCCAGCCCTGACAACTCTGTGATTCTGTGATTTCTATATGAAAAGCTTTTAATAGAGAAAGAGAGATGTTTAGAAGTATTGACCTCTTCCAACTGGCCTGCAGGGAAGCAATGCCATGCCCATGCATCCCATGCATCCCATGCGTATGCTCTCTTTAATCTAGCAGCACACAGAGAGGCTGGTCTCAGGAGTATTGTGCCCATTTCTGGGCTCTCCAGTTCAACAGGGACAGGGATACACTATAGAGAGTCTATTGAAGGCTGTGAGGGTATAAAGGGACTGGAACATCTGTCTGATATTGTGGAGTCTCCTTCTCTGGAGACTTTCCAGCCCTGTGTGGATGTGTGTGACCCATGCTGGATTCTCTGGTCCTGCTCTGGCAGTGGGTTGGACTGGAAGATCTCCAGAGGTCCCCTTCCAAACCCTAGCATCCTGGGATCCTGTGAATCTGGTAGATAGTTCTTCAGAATTTCCTTTCAGCCTGCTACCCTCCTCCTCATTTCTCCCTGCCTCTCCTCATCACTTCATGCTTTCCTTCTGCCTTCTCTTCCAGCTCACATCCTGCTCGCCTCTGTTCTTTGTTTCCTAAGTCTTTCCTCTATGAGAAGCATCCTGGGATCCTGAGGAGGAAAGGTTGACAGCCCTGGGGCTGTTGAGCCTGGAGAAGAGAAGGCTGAGAGGAGACCTTGTTAATGTTTGCAAAAATAGAAGGGGCCAGGCTGTTTTCAGTGGTGTCCTGCTATAGGACTAGGGGCAATGAACACAGAAAGTTTCACCTCAGCACGAGGGAAAACTACTTTTGTGTGAGGGTGGCAGAGCCCTGGAGCAGGCTGCCCAGAGAGGTTGTGGAGTCTCCTTCTCTGGAGCCTTTCCAGCCCTGTCTGGATGTGTTGCTGTGTGGCTTCCTCTCAGTGCTCCTCCTTTGGGCTGGATGAGCTTTCAAGGTCACTTCCAGCCCCTAACATCCTGTGATTTTCCAAGCTGCCTCAAGAATTTAAGCACTCACTACAGTTGCCATCTGAAAAGTGAGGAAGGGTTTATTGCTTTGGCTTCTCTGCCTATCAGCTAGTATGGTTCAAGTATGTCTTGAACAGAAATCTGCCTTCAGTTCTTACTTCCTTACCTCCAATCAAGCAAATTCCAAATTCCCACAGTTCTGCTGAAAGCTGCCAAAGTGTTTGTGTGACAAAAAAGAACAACCCCATGGAGCAGGACAGGCTGGGGACTGAGCTGCTGGAGAGCAGTGAAGGGGAAAAGGACCTGGGGGTCCTGATGGATGGGAGCTGGAGCATGAGCCAGCAATGTGCTCTTGTGGCCAAGAAGGCCAAAGGCATCCTGGAGTGGATTAGAAGGGCTGTGGTCAGTAGGTCCAGAGAGGTTCTCCTGCCCCTTGACTCAGCCCTGCTGAGGCCACATCTGGAATATTGTGTCCAGTTCTGGGCCCCTCAGTTCAGGAAGGAACTCAGGGAACTGCTTGAAAGACTCCAATGCAGAGCCACAAAGATGATTAGGGCAGTGGAACATCTTCCTCATCACAGTATCACAGAATCACCAAGGTTGGAAGAGACTTCAAAGATCATCAAGTCCAACCTGTTACCACAGACCTCAGGACTAAACCATGGCACCAAGTGCGATGTCCAATCCCCTCTTGAACACCTCCAGGGATGGGGACTCCACCACCTCCTTGGGCAGCACATTCCAATGGCCAAAAACTCAGTGAAGAACTTTCTCCTCACCTCCATCCTAAACCTCCCCTGGCACAGGATGAGACTTTGTCCTCTTGTTTTAGTGCTGGGTGCCCGGGAGAAGAGACCAACCCCCACCTGGCTACAACCTCCCTTCAGGGAGTTGGAGAGAGCAAGAAGGTCTCCCCTGAGCCTCCTCTTCTCCAGGCTGAGCAACCCCAGCTCCCTCAGCCTCTCCTCCCAGGGCTGTGCTCCAGACCCCTCCCCAGCTTTCTTGCCCTTCTCTGGACACCTTCCAGCAGCTCAACATCTTTCCAGGTCAAGGGGGCTTCTCCTGCCCCTCTACTCTGCCCTGGTAAGGTTACATCTGGAACACTGTGTCCAGTTCTGGGCTCCCCAGTTCAAGGGGGACAGGGATCTGCTGGAGAGAGTCCAGGGGAGGGCTCAGGGGAGACCTTATTGTTGTCTACAGCTACCTGAAGGGAGGTTGTAGCCAGGTGGGGGTTGCTCTCTTCTCCCAGGCAACCAGCACCAGAACAAGAGGACACAGTCTCAAGCTGTGCCAGGGGAGGTTTAGGCTGGAGGTGAAGAGAAAGTTCTTCCCAGCAAGAGAGATTGGCCATTGGAATGTGCTGCCCAGGGAGGTGGTGGAGTCCCCATCCCTGGAGGTGTTTAGGAAGAGCCTGGATGAGGCACTTGGTGCCATGGTTTAGTTGATTAGATGGTGTTGGGTGATAGGTTGGACTTGATGATCTCTGAGGTCTTTTCCAACCTGGTTAATTCTGTTTGCCTTCTGGGCCACCAGGGCACCTTGCTGTCCCATGGATAATCTCTGGCCCACCAGCACTCCCAGGTCCTTCTCTGTGGAGCTATTTTCCAGCAGCTCACCCCTCACCTGCCCTGGTGTTGTTCCTCCCCAGGTGCAGAGCTCTATGCTTACCCTTGTTGAACCTCATGAGGTTGCCCTTTGCTCAGCATTCCAGCCTGTCCAGGGCTCCCTGCATGGCCACACAAACCTCTGCTGCACCAGCCACTCCTCCCAGCATGGTATCATCATCAGATGTGCTGGGGGCACTCTCCATCCCCTCATTTAGTCAGTCTAGACCTAGTAAAACTCTCACATCTAGTCAAAGAGGAGAGAAAACTGGGATGCTGGGCACAGGCAGCCCCAGTATGGCAGCTGAGCTTTGTCTGGCTGTGGGATGAGGAGAGAAGCCAAGGGAAGAGGAGCACTCACTGCATCAGTCTGGCAGCATATTCCAATCACAGAGCAGCACAGTCAGCCTGTGGAGCAGCATCCAGGGGAAGTTTAGGCTGGAGGTGAGGAGAAATTTCTTCACAGAGAGAGTCGTTAGCCACTGGAATGTGCTGCCCAGGGAGGTGGTGGAGTCCCCGTCCCTGGAGGTGTTCAAGAGGGGATTGGATGTGGCACTTGGTGCCATGGTCTAGCCATGAGGTCTGTGGTGACAGGTTGGACTCAATGATCTTTGAGGTCTCTTCCAACCTTGGTGATACTGTGATACTGTGCCTGCA
>JAAWVA010000883.1:0-16516 GCA_015227895.2 Colaptes auratus | reverse complement strand
AAATCTGGTTTTATGCTATATCCCTGAGCTGTCACTCCGTTTCAAACTGCAGAGGACCAGTCCAACAGAAAATCAAGGTGGCTGAACCAGAATATATAATCTCTCAAACATCTTTAGTTGAATTTGTGCATGTGAACATGTTGATGAGGGGAAAATGTAAAAATTGTATTAGTTACAATTAATTTGCTTCATGTGTAAGTATCTGGTGGAGTCACCATCATTGGAGGTATTCAGGAGGAGACTTGATAGGGTACTTGGTGCCATGATCTAGTTGTTTGGGTGGGTTGGATTGGTTGATAGGTTGGACGCGATGATCTTGAAGGTCTCTTCCAACCTGGATTTATTGTATTGTATTGTATCTAAAAGGTTAAATCACAGAATGATAGAATCAACCAGGTTGGAAAAGAACTCAGAGATCATCAAGTCCAACCTATTACCTAATACCTAACACCTCATGACAACTAAACCATGGCTCCAAGTGCCACATCCAATCCTTTTTTTGACCACCATTAGGGATGGTGACTCCACCACCTCCCTGGGCACCACATTCCAATGGCCAATTACTCTTTCTGGAAGAACTTTCTCCTCACTTCCAGCCTAAACGTTCCCTGGTGCAGCTTGAGACTGTGTCTTCTTGTTCTGGTGCTGGTTGCCTGGGAGAAGAGACCAAATCCCACCTCTCTACACCCTCCTTTCAGGTAGTTGTAGGCAGCAATAAGGTCTCCCTTGAGCCTCCTCTTCTCCAGGCTAAACAACCCCAGCTCCCTCAGCCTCTCCTCACAGGGCTGTGCTCCAGAACCTTCCCAGCTTTGTGCCCTTCTCAGGACACATTCAAGTATCTCAATGTCCTTCCTAAATTGAGGAGCCCAGAACTGGACACCTTACTCAAGGTGTAGCCTAACCAGTGCTGTACCTCAAACTTAGAGTTTGTGAGGGTGTTTCCTGCTTTATTCCCCTTGTGTATGTTGAGGTAAACCAAAGGCTGTTCAATAGAATCATTGCAGCTCACGAAAAAATTTTCTCCTATTTTTTTCATTACAGATTAATTTCCAAATAAATTTCACATATTTTCTGTTCTGCAATTGTGTATTCAGCTCTGTCACGATAATCACAGTCTTTTATAAGGTTCCAGGTTTGGTTTTTGACATCTGAGAATCAGAACTTTATCCTGCATGTTCAGTTTGAGACACTGATTTTAAGGAAAATGGTGTGATTATCATCACAGAATTGTTAGGGTTGGAAGGGACCTCAAGGATCATCCAGTTCCAATCCCCCTGCCATGGGCAGGGACACTTTCCACTACATCAGGTTGTCCAGAGCCACATCCAGCCTGGCCCTAAAAACCTCCAGGGGTGAGGCTCCCACCACCTCTTTAGGCAACCTGTTCCAGTGTCTTACTTTGTAAAACCCTTTTTCAGTTAACACTTGTCTTGATTTCCCACAAAAATGTTAACATATGCACACATTAGGATAAAAAGATTTTTGGTCAGTCAGCAATGTCATCTGATTTATTTTTCTCAACTTTGACTAACCTGAAAGGAAACTTTGGTGGTTTAGGGTGGGGTTTGTTCCTTGGTTTTTGCTTGTTTGTTTTGTTTCTTTGTCTGTTTTTAGTTTGTTTCAGTTTTCTCCTGGTTTTCTCCTGGTTTTCAGTTTTTCCTGGTTTCACAGGAATAAAAGATTGGTCATCTCATTTCACTTTGGATTTCTTACTTGGGTGTAAACAGTCTCTCTGCAGCACAAGCCCTATGAGGAGAGGCTGAGGGAGCTGGGGTTGCTTAGCCTGGAGAAGAGGAGGCTCAGAGGAGACCTTATTGCTCTCTACAGCTCCCTGAAGGGAGGTTGTAGCCAGGTGGGAGTTGGTCTCCACCTAGGGAGGTGGTGGAGTCACCGTCCCTGGAGGTGTTCAAGAGGGGATTGACGTGGCACTTGGTGCCATGGTTTATTCTGGGGTCTTGTGTGACAGTTGACTCGATGATCTTTGAGGTCTCTTCCAACCTTGGTGATACTGTGATACTGTCTCTTCTCCCAGGCAACCAGCACCAGAACAAGAGGACACAGTCCCTACTGCACCGGGGAGGTTTAGGCTTGAACTGAGGAGAAAGTTCTTCACAGAGAGAGTTGTTAGCCATTGGAACCCTCTACACAAATGAGTTAACCTCACCCATCTGCAACTGCAAGATTAACATTGAAACAAGTATATCCTTCAATTTTATGCCTTTGACCAATTCCATATTTTAATCTCTTTGTGAAGGACTCACAGAGGATGTGAGAAGTGCATGCCTAATATGCTACAAATCCCACATAAGATGCGATAAATTTGATTAAAGCCCTTCTCAAATTAGAATACATCTATCTACAGCAAATCTTGACTGATTCAGGGGGAGTTTTTCAGTGAGTGATTATTCCCATGCCCTTCTCCAGCACCACTGACTTTGGATATATTGTTGTTTTGCAGAAAAGATCACTAGCAATAACAAAACTGAGTCCATTCCTCACATCTGCCCCCAGAAGTTTTGACTTCTTAATAGATTACTTTTTCATGCTGTGCTGAATACAGTGAAGCATTACTCTTTTAAGTATAAAACTGGTCATTTCTTATCCTCTTCTGAGCTTCCACTGAGAGAGTGAGTGACTGATCTCATTTTGCATAGCAAGGAAGAGGGAAAACCGAAGCCTCTGATGCTGTTCACCATGTTGACAATCAGTACTTCCTTCAGTCAATGAAGCGGGGGTCATTTAATCTGGGTCCTGTTTGCCATTTCCTCTAGTGCAGTTGTTGATCTGTTAGAAGGTAGAAGGGGTCTGCAGAGGGACCTCGACAGGCTGGACAGATGGGCAAAGTCCAACATGATGACATTCAACAAGTCCAAACGCTGGGTGCTGCACTTTGGCCACAACAACCCCATGCAGTGCTACAGTCTGGGGTCAGAGTGGCTGGAGAGTAGCCAGGCAGAAGGGGACCTGGAGGTGCTGGATGACAATAACTGAACATGAGCCAGCAGTGTGCCCAGGTGGCCAAGAAGGCCAATGGCATCCTGGCCTGCATCAGGAATAGTGTGGCCAGCAGGAGCAGGGAAGTCATTCTGCCCCTGGACTCAGCACTGGTTAGGCCACACCTTGAGTCCTGTGTCCAGTTCTGGGCCCCTCAATTTAAGAAGGACATTGAGACACTTGAATGTGTCCAGAGAAGGGCAACAAGGCTGGAGAGACACCTTGAGCACAAGTCCTACAAGGAGAGGCTGAGGGAGCTGGGATTGTTTAGCCTGGAGGAGACTCAGGGGTGACCTTATTGCTGTCTACAACTACCTGAAGGGAGCTTGCAGACAGGTGGGGGGTTGGTCTCTTCTCCCAGGCAACCGATAACAGAACAAGAGGACACAGTCTCAAGCTGTGCCAGGGGAAGTTTAGGCTCAAGATGAGGACAAAGTTCTTCCCAGAAAGAGTAATTGGCCACTGGAATGTGCTGCCCAGGGACCCGTCCCTGGAGGTGTTCAAAAAGGGATTGGATGTGGCACTGGAAGCTGTGGTTTAGTTAGTCATGAGGTGTTGGGTGACAGGTTGGACTTGGTGATCTTTGAGGTCTTTTCCAACCTTATTGATTCCATGATTCTATGAAATTAGTCCATTAACATAAGAAGGAGTCAGGACTAGAGGACTGGCAGAATAAAGAACTGCATGTACAACAGTGTGATTCCCCCCAAACGGGTTCAAATGGTCTTCAAGTCTGAGTTTACAATGGGGAAATAAAGGAAAAAAAAGTCCTTAAAAACTCAGCTTTATGACAAAAAAAAAAGATCACAACAAAACCATACCTCCTGTTTCAAGGAGAATTTGTGCTAATGGCTGTTCTAATCCAGTCCCAGGGCATTTACAGAGTTGGAACAAGGCGTTAGAAAGCTGTCCTCTCTCCCCTGTGTAGTACATGACTTCAGGAACTAGAATCTGCCAGATATGCACTTAACAAATTACTGTTCCAGAAAGCCACTTTTACCTCATTCTTTTGACAAGCTTAGATTATTTCACCTAGGCAATAAGCCAACTTTTGTGGTAGCATGAGATGAATAAAACAGCACAATGACATTATATCAATTAAGGGTATGTGATACTGCACTTGTGAGAGTGAAATGTTCAGAGCCATTGGGTTCTAGCAGAAACTGTGCTCCTCAGAGCAATTAGTCCTTATGAATATGGATGACAATTGTTAGAGGAGAAGAATCTACATATGACTCTAGTTAAAGCTGGATTTGCTTTCAAGATGCTAAGGTTGATTGAAAAGGAAAATCAGTAGAGCAAGAGGATGCAGGGTATGACCTTTTACAATTCCTTCATCCCCAGAATCTTTCCTAACTTGTGTATGCAAAGCTCCTATGTTTGCTTCTCTACTGTTATTTTTGATTATTCACAGCCTTAACTTCCTCCAAACTAGCTCTCTTAGGATCAGCTCCTGGACTGTGACACCTGCAAAAAAAAATCATTCCATGGGCAGGGACACCTATGAACTAGACTTGGTTGCCCAAGGCCTCATCCAGCCTGGACTTGAATATTCCCAGGGAAGAGGCATCCACAACCTCCCTGGGCAGCCTGTTCCAGAGTCCCACCACTGTGATACCGAAGAACTTCTTTCTGAGATCCAGTCTAAACCTACTCTCCCTCAGCTTCAAACCATTCTCAAGCTGTGACAGGGGAAGTTTAGACTGGAGGTGAGGAGAAAGTTCTTCACGGAGTTGTTAGCCATTGGAATGTGCTGCCCAGGGAGGTGGTGGAGTCACCATCCCTGGAGGTGTTACAAGAGGGGATTAGACGTGGCACTTGGAGCCATGGTCTAGTAGTCATGAGGTCTTGGGTGACAGGTTGGACTTGATGATCTTCGAGGTCTTTTCCAACCTTATTGATTCTATGATTCTATGATTCTGTGATTCCCTCTGGTCCCATCATTAGAGGAAATGACAAACAGCATATAATTAAATGAGCCCCACTTCATTGGCCGAAGTAAGTACGGAATGAATGGGATGGAATGGAATGGAATGGAATGGAATGGAATGGAATAGAATAGAATAGAATAATAGAATAGAATAGAATAGAATAGAATAGAATAGAATAGAATAGAATAGGATAGGATCATAGGATAGATAGGATAGGATAGGATAGGATAGGATAGGATAGGATAGGATAGGCCAGTTGGAAGAGACCTTCACAATCATCAAAATGGTGAACAGCATCTGAACCTTAGGTGTTCCCTCTTCCCTCTTCCTTGCTATGCAAAATGAGATCAGTCACTCAAAGGAAGCTCAGAAGAGGATAAGAAATGAAGAATTTATACAAAAATATCTTTCCACTGTGGAAACTCTGCTGGACATCTGCACAGAGTACCTAGGCTTATTTAATGCTTTTTACTGAAGAACAAACCATTGTTTGGAATCAACATGGTTATGCAAGTGCTTATCTTCATAGTTTACCACTGACCTTTCTCTCTCCCTCTTCTCCCCATTGTCTATCTATATCTCCCTATTTTTGTATTTTATAAGAGAATTTGTTTTATACATTGTTAGATATTACCAGATAGTACCAGTTACCAGAAGTCCTAAATCCATAGGATGAATTTATGACCACATTCCAATCTAATAATCATTATTCATGTGCAGTGAGTACTTAAAGGTATAAATGCTCCACCATTCAAAAACCCAAACCCAACAACCAAAACTCTGCAAGACTCTGCTTATGTCTCATCACTACTTTCTGTGACACCTGAAGACTTTGCAGCTAGAGAAGAGCCTCTTAGCTTTTTGATATTTTAAGTGTGAGTTCTGGCTCATGCCATTATATACAATTTTTTCTTAGAAACTTTTTGTACCTTGTTAGGAAACAGTCTGCAGCTCCTGAATCCACTAAGATTTTCTCCAAGCATAATGAGCACTGTGAAGCTCAACCCTGACTCATATTTTACCTGAAATATCTGTCAGCTTTAATCAGAAAATAAAGTAAGGTTATACTCAATTTGACTTCAGGCTTCAAGCTACAAGACTGAAAGAAACATTTACAAATGAGATGAGTGTAGTGCTTCAATCCAATTCTATGCTGAACAAATGGAATTTGATTTTCTTGTTATCCTCTGTTAGGTATAAGACCCCAGTCTAGCCATTAGAGTCATAGAATCAGAGAATTGTGATGGTTGGAAGAGACCTCAAGGACCATCTAGTTCCAACCCCCCTGCCATGGCAGGGACACCTCACACTACAGCAGGTTGCTCACAGCCACAACCAGCCTGGCCTTAGAAACCTCCAGGGATGAGGCTTCCACCACCTCCCTGGGCAACCTGCTCCAGTGTCTCACCACCCTCATGGGGAAGAACTTCTTCCTAACATCCAATCTGAATCTACCCATTCTCCCCTAGTCCTGTCATTACCTGACACCCTAAAAAGTCCTTCCCCAGCTTTCTTGTAGGCCCCCATCTAGGAGGCCACAGTAAGGTCTCCTCAAAGCCTTCTCTTCACAACCCCAACTCACTCAGTCCGTCCTCCTAAGAGAGGAGCTCTAGCCCTTGTGGCCCTTCTCTGGACACATTCCAGCACCTCCAGATCCTTCCTGTAATAGGGGCTCCACAACTGGATGCAGTACTCCAGGTGGGGTCTCACCAGAGTGGAATAGAAGGGGAGAATCACTTCCCTTGACCTGCTGGCTATGCTTCTCTTTATGCAGCCCAGGATGTGACTGGCTTTCTGGGCTGCAAGTGCACACTGCTGGCTCACATTGAGCTTCTCAGAGACTTGATGGGGCACTTGGTGTCATGGTTTAGTTGACTAGGTGGTGTTGGGTGATAGGTTAGACGATGATCTCAAAGGTCTTTTCCAACTTGGTTGACTCAATTCAATTCAATTCAATTCAATTCAATTCAATTCAATTCAATTCAATTCAATTCAGTTCAGTTCAGTTCAGTTCAGTTCTATTCTATTCTATTCTATTCTATTCTATTCTATTCTATTCTATTCTATTCTATTAATCCACCACAATTCTCTACACAAAATTTCCTTGTCATGAATACAGACAAATTGTTAAAATTAAAAGAAAAATGTTCATATATTTGCTTCTAATAACCTTTAAGGGCAAATCCACCATCAAGAAGCTTTACCAGATCCATGCTCCAGGATAGATATTTCAGGTAAGATGACAACAAAGCTCTTTCAAGCCAGCAACATTCTCTGCATGGCTTTCCTCTCAAGTCTGTGCACACTGTTAAGGGCAGGAAGAGATAACCAGAAGGTAATCCTGGCCATAGCTTTTCACACAGTAAACACAGAGTAAGTATTTCAGAAATTCTTTGTTATTGTGTGTCTTAGCCAGAAAGAGCATTTTCTTAACAACACAATACTCCAGTTTCATGATCAGCTCTTAAGGTTTGACAAAGGCCACACTTTGTTGACTGTTTTGCTTGCCAAAAAGGGTAAGTGATTTTTTTTTGGGTGGGGGAGAGGAGATGTACAGGGAAGAAGTAATGTTCTGTGTTTTGTAATGTGAATGTGGTATACAAACATCCAAAAAACCCAACAGATATTTACACTGGCAGCTACAAGGAAGGTATTTTGGCAGGCATCTTGGAATTGTGACCACAGATCTGTTGTGATGGGAAATTCAGTCTATTGTAGCTGATTTGAATAAGGACTCTCTGTTGCTGAAGAGAAGAGAAGAGAAGAGAAAGAAAAGAAGAGAAGAGAAGAGAAGAGAAGGAGAAGAAGAGAAGAGAAGAGAAGAGAAGGAAAAGAAGAGAAGGAAAAGAAGAGAAGAGAAGAGAAGAGAAGAGAAGAGAAGAGAAGAGAGGAGAAAAGAGGAGAAAAGAGGAGAAAAGAGGAGAAAAGAGCAGAAGAGAAGAGAAGAGAAGAGAAAGAGAAGAGAAGAGAAGAAAGAGAAGAAAGAGAAGAGTTTAAGAGTTAAGAAGAGAAGAGAAAGAAATTAACCAGGTTTGGAAAAGACCTTTGGGATCATCGAGTCCAACCTATCACCCAACCCATGTATCACCTAAACCATGGCACCAAGTGCCTCATCCAGTCTCTTCCTAACACCTCCATGATGGTGACTCCACCACCTCCCTGGGCAAGCACATTCAAATGACCAGTTCTCTCTTCTGGAAGAACTTCTTCCTAGCATCCAGTCTAAACCTCCCCTGGTGCAGCTTGAGACTGTGTCCTCTTGTTCTGGTGCTGGCTGCCTGGGAGAAGAGACCAACCCCCACCTGGCTACAACCTCCCTTCAGGTAGTTTACGGTTTGCAGGCATTGATCCAAGAAGTGAAGGGTTTAGTGTATAACTGTCTATTTACACATTGAAATCCTACCCTGATTTGGTTTTAAAGCTGCTGTGGTGTGTGTGGTGGATAGCACCCAGTTGTCAAATAGCCTGGTTTCACTGAGCAAAGCTCATGCTCAGTCATTTTAAGGTTTATGTCATGTTTTGTGATGTTACTTGCCAGTGAAGTTCTGCCTCTAGCATTTCATAGAATCACAGAATCACAGCATGTTAGGGGCTGGAAGGGACCTCAAAAGCTTATCCAGTCTAACTACCCCACCAGAGCAGGATCACCTATACCAGGTCACACAGGAGCACATCCAGGCAGGTTTTGAATATCTCCATAGAGGGAGATATCTGCCTAGCAGTTCGTTCTTAAAAAGAGAAAGAAAAAACCAAAACTCTCTGTTAAGAGAGGGGAAAGTTAAATCTCTCTGGTGTTTTAATTTTATCTTCACTGAACACAAAACTGAAGTTTATGAGCATCTGTAAAAATCCTGTCCCTTGTCTGACACGGCACAGAGAAAGGACATCAGGGTGCATGTGGATGGGATCTGCTTCACATGCTGTGCCTCTTCTTTTTATTGCTGGTTGTTCAGGCATGAAGCAATAACATTTCCAAAGAGCACATTCACACATTGATGGAACATAAACTTTATCACACTGCTTTGCAGTATGAACATACAGGCTGCAAGTCAACCTGAGGGCACCTTGGTTAGCCTTTAATGCTTTTTATACTTTTTCTGTTAGAACACACCCTGCTGCTGAGCATCACACAGCATTGAAGGATGAACCAGCAGCTATGCCTGAGATATTCTTTCATTCACACGAAATGGAAATGAATCATGGGTTATTTTATTTTACACATGAGCAGATGTATAGACTAGAATGTAAGGAAATGAAATTTGGCACACCACAATTTATTTGCTGTTCATTAGCAATGTCAGGTTTCTAAGAAATAAAAGTTCAAGTCAATTTTGCTTCCTGTTCACTGAAGAAATCTTTAATGACCAAACAGAATGCAGTCAGTGGGTGTGTAAGTTCCTCCAAATGATCTCCATGCTATTAAGGTGCTAAATGGCAGAGACCAGAAGCAAAAGAGTACATCACTCCTCACACTTCTGGTTTTAGTTTTTTATGTATTGTACTGTACTGTATTGTATTTAGGTGGGTTGGATTGGTTGATAGGTTGGACGCGATGATCTTGAAGGTCTCTTCCAACCTGGTGTATTGTATTGTATTGTATTGTATTGTATTGTATCTTTGAGCCTGCTAAAAATAAAACAGAATAAATTGACAAGACCCATACACCACTCCTAGAATCATAGAAGGGTTTGACTTGGAAGGGACCTCCAAAAGTCATCTAGTCCAAGCCCCCTGCTAGTAAGCAGGGACGTCCTCAACTATATCAGGGTGGCAAGAGCCCCGTCGAGCCTCACATTGAATATCTTCAGGGATGGGGCCTCAGCTACCTCTCTGGGCAACCTGTTCCAGGGTTAGAATAGAACAGAACAGAACAGAACAGAACAGAACAGAATAGAATAGAATAGAATAGAATAGAATAGAATAGAATAGAATAGAATCAATAAGGTTGGAAGAGACCTCAGAGATCATCAGTCCAACCTGTCACCCAGACCTCATGAGTACTAAACCATGGTGCCAAGTGCCACGTCCAATCCCCTCTTGAACACCTCCAGGGATGGTGACTCCACCACCTCCCTGGGCAGCACATTCCAATGGCTAACAACTCTCATAGTAAATAATTCCCTCATAGTAAATAACTTGTTCTTAACATCCAATCTAAATCTGCTCTTCTCTAGTTTAAGCCATTGCCCCTCATCCTGTCACTACAGGCCTTTGTAAATAGTCTCTTTCCATATTTCTTGTAGCCCCCTTCAGGTACTGGCAGGCTGCTATTAGGGCTCCCCAGAGCCTCCTCTTCTCCAGGCTGAACAATCCCAGCTCCCTCAGCCTGTCCTCACAGCAGAGGTGCTCCAACCTAATAGTAGCCTTCCAGTACCTGCAGGGGCATGCCTCGCTTAATCCAAAAGCTAAGGGTGCTTTTTAGTATTGGAACTGAGTGAGGCACCTAAGGATCTTTGAGGAAAGGGTTCAAGGTCCCTGTTGTAAGAAATATTTCAGTTATTGATCCTAGAGAACATGAGACATTCAACAAAGAGATGATGCTAGCTTTATGCATGGGGTAGTTGTCTACGAGGGTCTAGAAGAATTTTTACATCATATTTTTTTAAAGAGCTTAAGTAGTGAATGCTTCTGAAATGACTTCACATAGGCTGTTGCCAGCTGAACATGTAGTGAAATATATATACTCCTTACAGACCTGGGACATGTTCCAAGCCTCATCACTGCTTCACTTGCTGCTAGATTCTAGCACACAAAATATCTGATGAGAGCTGTCACTCTAATGAAGATGCATTAGTTATGTTGCAGATTACATCCAACACAGAGAATTGCTAGTGATGCCTCACTGTCATTTTCCAGAGGAAAACCAGGAACAGATACAGGCATTATTTGAAAAACAGAGCTCTTTAGATCCCCACTGATAACATCAAAACATTTGTACCAATATAATCCCATAACCTTTTTAGCAGCTGCCAGAGGTTAGATGGTTGGCAACTGCCCAGCAATAACAGGATATTTTTAAGAACTGCTAGTAGATAAGGTCAAACCTCAATGCAGAAGGGTGAGGAAAGAGAGAGAGGTGGAGAAATGGTATAAAAAATAATTTCTTTATTAAACTGGAAGTATACATAAGCAACACTAATCTGGATCGGTAGCAGAGATCAGATTTTGTGACAGATTTATTTAGAATAGAATAAACCAGGTTGGAAGAGACCTTCGAGATCATCGTGTCCAACCCATCAAGCAATCCAACCCACCTAAACAACTAAACCGTGGCACCAAGCACCCCATCAAGTCTCCTCCTGAACACCTCCAATGAAGGTGACTCCACCACCTCCCTGGGCAGACCATTCCAATGGGCAATCACTCTCTGCATAGAACTTCTTCCTAACATCCAGCCTAAACCTCCCCTGGCACAGCCTGAGACTGTGTCCTCATATTCTGATGCTGGCTGCCTGGGAGAAGAGACCAACCTCTGCCTGGCTACAACCTCCCTTCAGGTAGTTGTAGAGAGCAGTAAGGTCACCCCTGAACCTCCTCTTCTCCAGACTAAGCAACCCCAGCTCCCTCAGCCTCTCCTCACAGGGCTTGTGTTCCAAACCCCTCACCAACTTTGTTTCCCTTCTCTGGACACGTTCCAGCAACTCAACATCCTTCCTAAACTGAGGGGCCCAGAACTGGACACAGGACTCAAGGTGTGGCCTAACCAGTGCAGTGTACAGGGGGAGAATGACCTCCCTGCTCCTGCTGGCCATTTAACTGTTATCACAGAGATTTTGGTATGCACTTAAATGCTATTAGTATGTACATCAAGACCTTTTCATATTCAGAGCAGAGAAGAAAATAAGAACATAAGTCAGATCTGTAAGTTAAAAGTTGGAAGCATGGTAGTAGGAAAGCCAAAATAAATCTAAGCAGTCTAAATGGAGTCTCCACTCTACCCTGGTGAGACCTCATCTAGAGTACTGAGTTCAGTTTTGGGCTCCCCAGCTTAAGAACAGGGGTCTGCTGGAGAGGATCCAGCAGAGGGCTATGAGGATGATTAGGGGACTGGAGCACTGCCAGGTGAGGAGAGGCTGAGGGACCTGGGGCTTTGTACTCTGGAAAAGAGAAGACTGAGAGGGGATTTAATAAATGT
Source organism: Colaptes auratus (assembly GCA_015227895.2). NCBI lineage: Eukaryota > Metazoa > Chordata > Aves > Piciformes > Picidae > Colaptes > Colaptes auratus. The sequence goes on along the minus strand of JAAWVA010000883.1, from coordinate 4,456 downwards.
TTATAAATATCTGAGAGTTGGGGGTCAGAAGGGAGGGGACAGGCTCTGCTCACTTGCTGCCTGGGATATTACAAGGAGCAATGGATGCAAGCTGTAGCACAGGAGGTTCCACCTCAACACAAGGGGGAACTTCTTTACTGTAAGGCTCACAGAGCACTGGAACAGGCTCCCCAGAGAGATTGTGGAGTCTCCTTCTCTGGAGACTTTCAAGGACTTTCTGGATGGATTCCTGTGTGACCTGATCAGGGGGGTTGGACTCAAAGATCTCTTTGGGTCCCTTCCAACTCCTGACGTCCTGTGATCCTGCAAACAATACAAACAGAATAAAACATTGATCTCAAAGAAAATGCTCATGTTACCACAATTTAAAGAGTGAAAAGGAAAGCATAAACAGGTTTGGTGAAAGGTAAAGGGTTGTTCCTAAAGCCAGTGTCAGTGATTTAGCAAGAAGAATTTCATCTCTACTCTGATCCTAGTATTTCAAAGGATGCTGCCTGGTAAAGCAGCACCATAGTCTGAATGGCCACCTGACTACAGGAGAATAGTTTAAGAGCTTTGATTTTCATTTTCACTTTAGCTCATTCACTGAGTTATTAGATTGCATTGTGTGGCCCTTCAAGAGCTGAATTGGTGTTGTGCTCTGAAATGAAAATTTCAGGCAAAAGAAATGAATATTTCATTGACAAAGATATTTTCTTAAGACAAATTTTAGGAATGTCTTCTAGATAAAAGAAGTTCTTTGAGCTCCTTTGTTTTTTTTTTGTTTTGGAGGCTGGTTGTATTCAGCTTCTGTGAATCCTGGTTGTATGCAGGGCTGCGGGGATAGCCTCTGTGAGGGGATCCTGGCTTGAGCAAAGCAAGTTCCACTCCACTCCACACTGGACCCACTGCTGGCCAATGCTGAGCCAATGAAGCTGGTGGAACTTCATGAAAACATATTTGAGAAAGAGCAAAAGCCACTCTTTAGCAGCTGTCAGAGAGGTATTGCCAAATAAACCAAACCACCAAGAACAATTGAAGATGTCTTGTTGGACTGACATAAAATGAACATAAGAATAAAGCATTGTGTAGAAGTAAACTGGTCCAGTATGAAGAGAAGGACATTGCAAGACCCTTTGCAGTTGAAAGGTACCACTTGCTACCTGTAACTCTTTCAATGCTATTGCTAATGCAGTAATAAAACAGACTTCATGTTTTCACACTTCAGATTATCATTTCTTTGCTGTTTGATTGTTTATTTATGTATCTATTTTCCTTTGTGAGGATAGGAAAGATTAGGTTAGGTGTTCATAGTACATTAGCTGAAAACAAATGAAGGAGAGAGAACCACAGAATTATTTAGGTTGAAAAAGTCCTTTAAGCCCTTCAGCTGTAAAGCTAACACTACCAAGTCCCACTAAACCATGTCCCTAAGTGTCATATCTATGTATCTTTTAAATACCTCCTGGGTACCTGATGTTTTGAGAGAACACAGCTGTATATGGGTTAGATTCACAACATATTTAAATGGACAGCTGCCTCAGTACAGGATAGAATTTCCAATTCTTAGCCTCTATTTCACACAAGCTTATTTTCTGTCCTTAAGGAAAGGACATATAAACCACTGTGAATATGAATGACAAACTGCATTATATATCAGATACAAACACAGTGGTCATTAACATTTAATTAGGGTGACAGAGATTGTAACAGACATATGCTTAGGTGGGAAAAATAACACTTCCTGAAATGCTGCTTCTTATCTTCCAAGTGTATCAGTTAGTCTCTGATCAGCTGCAGAAGTACTGTATTGACCTAGAAAGTATGGAACCATAGGGCACCCAGCAGTCTTTCTGGTAAAGCAAGACATGTTGTGGCCTCATAAAAACACACCAGAACAATTCAGTTTATGTGATGAATTCAGCTGGTTACTTATGCTAGATGTGCCACTGTCTCATAGATATGAAGTATTCAGAAGAATTCAGAAGATCAAAAGAGGTGAAAAGACCTCACAATGAAGAAACTGTTTGACATAGTTTCCCTTTCTCCTTCCTTCCTTCTTCCTCTTTTCTCCTTACTCCTTTCTCCCTTCTCCCTTCTGCCTTTCTTTCTTTCTCCTTTCTCCTTTCTCCTTTCTCCTTTCTCCTTTCTCCTTTCTTTCTCCTTTTCTCCTTAATCTTTTCTTTCTCCTTTTCTCCTTAATCTTTTCTTTCTTTCTCCTTTCTCCTTTCTCCATTCTACTTCCTTTCTCCTTTTCTCCTTTCTCCTTTCTCCTTTCTTTCTCCTTTCTCCTTAATCTTTTCTTTCTCCTTTTCTCCTTAATCTTTTCTTTCTCCTTTTCTCCTTAATCTTTTCTTTCTTTCTCCTTTCTCCTTTCTCCTTTCTCCATTCTACTTCCTTTCTCCTTTCTCCTTTCTCCTTTCTTTCCTTCTTTTCTCCTTAATCTTTCTTTCTCCTCCTTTTCTCCTTAATCTTTTCTTTCTTTCTTTCTCCTTTCTCCTTTCTCCTTTCTCCTTCCTTTCTCCTTTCTCCTTTCTCCTTTCTCCTTTCTCCTTCTCCTTTCTCCTTTCTCCTTTCTCCTTTCTCCTTTCTCCTTTCTCCTCCTTTCTTTCTCCTTTCTTTCTCCTTTCTTTTTCTTTCTCCTTTCTTCCTTCTCCTTTCTTTCTCCATTCTCCTTTCTCATTTCTTTCTCCTTTTTCTTTTCTTTCTCCTTCTTTTCTCCTTTCATTCTCCTTTCTCCTTTCTTTCCTTTATCTTCCTTTCTCCTTTCATTCTCCTTTCTCCTTTTTCTTTTCTTTCTCCTGTCTTTCTCCTTTCCCCTTTCTCCTCTCTCCTTTTTTCCCTCCCCTCCCCTCCCATGCCCTCCCCTCCCGTTCCCTCCATAACCATATTGCAACATGAAAATTCAGATAAGTCCCTTCACAACCAATAAACATAGCTTTACATATTGTGGTAAGATTCTATCTGACTTACTACTGAATCAACCTACCAATGGCTGCCAACACTATGTTGTTCTCTCCAATCCCAAAAACCTTCTTGGTACTGCAGGAAATTGCATGAGCCACCTTTTACCATGTGTAGGATATAGTTCCACTTTCTTCAAGGCATTTTGGTTCTGTAAGCCTATGCATATACTATAAATATTAAAAATGTATCCAATTTCCCACAAATAAAAGTTATTTTGCATGCCTGAGGTATGCAGCAATTTCAAAGATGGAATGAAACTGCTAAAGGAGAACAAGCGTCAATTGTGCTACAGCTAATCAGGAGTTAGGATTATACTTTAACTCACAATGTTAATACCCAATTAGTTATAAGCAGCTTATGTAAAACCAGAAAGTTATTTGTTCAGCCTCCCTGTAATATATATTTTATTGTGTATGTGGTAGACTCACAGAACCACAGAATGCCAAGGGCTGGAACAGACTTCGAGAGGTCATTCAGTCCAACCCCTCTGCCAGAGCAGGATCACCTGGAGCAGATCACACAGGAATGCATCCAGGTGGGTTTTGAATATCTCCAGAGAGGGAGACTCCACAACCCCCCTGGGCAGCCTGTTCCAGTGTTCTGTCACACTCACAGCGAAATAATTCTTCCTCATGTTTCCATGGAACTTCCTACGCCTCATCTTCCACCTATTGCCCCTTGTGCTGTCATTGGGCATCACTGAGCAGAGCCTGGCTCCATCCTCTTGGCACCCTCCCTTTACATGTTTATAAACATTAATGAGGTCATCCCTTAGTCTCCTCTTCTCCAAGCTCAAGAGCCTCAGCTCCCTCAGTCTCTCCTTGTAAGGAAGATGTTCCATGCCCTTAAATCCTCTTTGTGGCTCTGTGCTGGACTCTCTCAAGGACCTCCCTGAGTTCCTTCTTGAACTGAGGGGCCCAGAACTGGACACAGTATTCCAGATGTGGCCTCACCAGGGCAGAGTAGAGAGGGAGGAGAACCTCTCTTGACCTATTGACCACACCCCTTCTAATCCATCCCAGGATACCATTGTCCTTCTTTGGCATTGTCAAATTAAGGGAAGTGGTCAGAGATCAAGGGATCTAGAACAGGGAGGCAAGTCTCCATACAAGCCAGATCTGATGCTTCATACTTAAGGTCAACACAGTGAAATCTGTCTGTTGCAGAGCAAAAGAAAAATGGAACAGAGGTGTTATTTTAAACTGCAGCATGAAAACCAAGACAATTTTTTGTTGTTCTTAATGACATGATCAAGTGTGCTGTCAGAAAATAAAAAGCATTTCTATGATATTTTTTGGGAGCCAAACATGACTGACGCAGCTATAGTCTGAGAATGAAAAATAAACAAAGCAAAGCAGCCCTCTTTGCTAAGGTGACTATGGGGTTGTCCTTTCCAACAGACTCTCACACTGGATGGAAGGAAAGAGAGGGGAATGGCTGAAATATTTCTGAAAAGAATTCCTGATTACAATCTGAACAATTTGATAGGTGGTTGCTGCTGCTACCAAAA
>JAAWVA010000882.1:0-16519 GCA_015227895.2 Colaptes auratus | reverse complement strand
CCCCGTGGCCCGCGCTGGGATCTCACCTCTGGTGGTGGTCGTAGCGCTGCCGCTCGGGGTCGTACTCGTCCCCCACGTCCACCACCACGTCGCACTGGGCCAGGATTTCGGGGTCCCGGGTGCGAACCACCTCTGCGTCCTGTGGGGTGCTAGAGGGTGAGGCTGGGGGGGAACAGGGGGTCTCCAGGAGGGGCTGGGAACCATCCCCCCTCTCAAGCCGCCCCCCGCCAAGAGCTGTCCCCGGGAGCGATGTGACCCCCCAGGAGGGAGTGAAGATTCTGGGGGGGCTCATAGAGGGGAACCCGAGCCGTGATTCGGGACTCCAAAGGTGGCCTCCAGGGGGCATCAGGGACCCCCCCCAAGGGGACCTGAAGGACCCAAGGTGGGGACAGGGGACACAAAGTTGGCTCCTGGGTGGACCAGGGACCCCCTAGTGGGGCTGAGGCCTCGGGAGGAGGCCCCCAGGTGCAAGCAGGGACCCCGAGGTGGGCCTGGGACCCAAGGGCGGCGCTCAGGTGCTGCCAAAGACTGAGGAGCTGACGGTAGCTCACGGCTGGGACTAGCGACCCCCAGGGGGCTCCCCAGGGGCCAGCGGGGACCCCCGAGAGCTGCCCCCGGGTATAGGGAGGCTGGAGTCGGATGAGTGGAGCTAAGGAGTGAGCGGGGAGCGGGGGGCGGGCAGGGGTCGGTGTCGCTGTCCCGGGGCAGGGATCCTGGAAGGGAACCGGCCCGGATCAGGCCGCAGCGCCGGTGCCGCCAGCCGTACCCGGTAGCGGGGCAGCTGGCGCAGCAGGAAGCACGCCAGCACCTCGTCGCAGTGGAAGGTGCCATCGTGAGTACCGATCAGCGGCACAGAGCCGGGCCGAGGCCTCTTGGGTCCAGCCTCGGCCGCGCTGCCGCTGGTGACGGCGGCAGCCATGAGGCGAGCGGCAGCCAGCGCGCTCCGCATGGCACTGCGCATGCGCGGGGGCCTGGCGGGCACCGACTGCGCAGGCGCTCGGCCGGCGAGCCAGCCTACCCCTGGCCCTTCCAGGCCGCCGTACCTTTGCCCCGCCCCTTCACTCGTCCCGGCCAATCCTGGCCTTTCAGCGCTGCGCATCCGCCGGTTCGCTCCGCCCACTCAGCGCCCCGGCGTCGCCCGCTCCCTCCCAGCGCCACCTGCCGGCCAAGCGGCGCTACGCCGGGGTGTGCACGCACGGGGGCATGGCAGGGACAGAGCCAGGGCAGGGGGACAGGCAGAGCAGGGGACAGAGGCAGGGCAGGGGGCACAGGCAGGGCAGGGGACAGAGCTAGGGCAGGGACAGAGGCAGGGCGGGGGACAGAGGCAGGGCGGGGGCACAGGGCCTGCTCAGCCCATGGGGACACCTCTAGCAGCTCCTCCAGGACAGACAGACAGGGTCCTGCCCACGCAGGGACAGAGACCCACGCACCCCCCCAAGGACCACCCCAGGCCCGTGCCCAAGCCAGAGTTTATTTGACAGGATCCCTCCCAGACTCAATCCAGGGCCTGGGGAAGACCCCAGAACCCCACCCAGGGGTGCCAGGGGCTGGTGGCAGCCAGGTCCCGGTGCTGAGGCCGAGCTGGCACCGTGGCCATGGCCATGAGGCCACCAGAGGCCGGGGGGGTCATGGCCAAGAGGGGTTCAGCTCAGTGGTGTCCCCCCCAGCCCCGGGCAGTAGTGTTGGAATTGGCCTTCAGCTGCTTCCTGCAGGGCTGGGGGTGCAGGACCCCTCCTGGGGCTCACCCCAGGCTGCTGCCAGGGCTGGGTTTAACTGGGATGCAGCCCTTGGGGTGGCCTGGGGGGGTGCAGTTCAAGCTGGGGGGCAGAGACCTAAGTGCTGCTGGAGGAGGAGGGGAGCAGAGGGCAGCAGCAGGGGCTCAGCATCAGCACCAGGCTTCCTCTCCCCCCACGGCTTCTCCTTCCAGTTTGGGTCCAAAAGGAGGGATTTGAGGCCTCACACAACAGCCAGAAAGGGACAAAAGCTGCTCCTGGAGGGGGGGGAAGCCTCTGGGTCCTGCAGGGAGCAAGCCTTGGCCCCCGTGGCTGGTGGAGCAGGAGCTGCAGCTCCCGGGGCCACGGCTGCCTGCGGGGGGAGGCAGGAGGAGGACCAGCCCCTGCTGGTGGGGGGCAGCTGGGGTCAGGGGGAGCTCAGAGGGTTGTGGTCAGCAATGGAGTCCTGCTGTGGGGCCTGGAGCTCCTGCTGTGCCCCAGGGCTCAGGGCTGGGTCCAGCCTTCTTCAGCCTTCTTCATCGATGACCTGGAGGAAGGAGCAGAGGGGAGCCTGAGGGAGCCTGCGGTGGTGCCAGGCTGGCAGCAGGGGGGGCAGCTGCCAGGCTGTGCTGGCACGGGGGGAGGCACCTCAGGAGGAGGTCCGGCCAGGTCCTGGCCCTGGGCAGGGAGGGAGCAGCTCCTGCAGCAGCAGAGGGCTGAGGGCTGGGCAGCAGCCCCCCAGAGCAGCAGCTGGGGCACAGGAAGGTGCCCAGGAGCCAGCAACCTGCCCTGGGGGGCAAGGAGGCCCCAGGGGGGTCCTGGGGGCAGCCAGGGGAGTGTGGGCAGCAGGGCAAGGGAGGGTCTGCTGCCCCTCTGCTCTGCCCCAGGGAGGCCACAGCTGAAGAGGCCTGGGGCCAGCGCTGGGCTCCCCAGCTGCAGAGGGCCGGGGGGGGGCTGGGAAGCTGCTGGGGGGCCTGGAGCAGGCTGCCCAGAGAGGCTCCACAAGCAGAGGGGCTGGGGCCGGAGGGGCCAGGGGAGCCCCAGGGCAGCACAGGGCAGAGGCTGCAGAACCCCTGGGGACCTGCTGGAGGTGGCTGTGAGGGGGGGAGCAGGGGGGGGTGCAGGGGGTGGAAGGGGGAGCAGGGGGTGCGGGGGGTGCTGCTTTCCCCCTCTCTCACCACTGTGGCACCGCAGGGTCCCGCGGGGCTGCCGTCCCCGCCGGGGGGAGGGGAGGGCCGGGGGCGCTTCAGGAGATCTCGTTGCCGAAGACCTCGAGCACCAGGGGCGTGAGCTGCATGCTGTGCTCGGGCAGGAAGGAGAGGCAGCGGTACTGCCTGGAGTGCTCCTCGTTGAGGCTCCGCAGGTCCGCCAGCTTCTGGATCATCTTGGCGTAGAGCAGGCGGCCGCCCGGCGCCGGGTGCCGGCAGCGGATGTAGCTCTGCAGCGTCTCCGAGAGCCGGTCCTGCAGCGCCTCCACGCGCGGCGTGTCCCGCACCCCCGGGCGGTCTGCGCGGCGTGGGAGAGGGAGGGAGGGCAGCCCAGAGGGGAGGAGGAGCTCTCAGGGGCTGGCCGAGGAGGTGGAGCCCAGGGAGAGGGCAAGGGACGGGGGAGCCGGGAGGGGGAGGCTGAGGAAGAGTGGAGGGGGGAGCCAGGCTCTGCCTCAGCGGGAGGAGGAACTTCGGTGTGGGGGAGCTGGGGAACAGGGGAGCTGCAGCCCAGGAGGCTCTCAGCAGCAGGAGAGCCTCTGGTGTGGGGGAGCTGCAGCCCAGGAGGCTCTCAGCAGCAGGAGAGCCTCTGGTGTGGGGAGCTGCAGCCCAGGGGCTCTCGCAGCAGGAGGAGCTCTGGTGTGGGGAGCTGCAGCCCAGGGGGCTCTCCAGCAGCAGGGAGAGCCTCTGGTGTGGGGGGGCTGCCCAGGGGGGCTCTCAGCAGAGGAGAGCCTCGTGTGGGGAGCTGCAGCCCAGGGGGCTCTCAGCAGCAGGAGAGCCTCTGGTGTGGGGAGCTGCAGCCCAGGGGGCTCTCAGCAGCAGGAGAGCCTCTGGTGTGGGGAGCTGCAGCCCAGGGGGCTCTCAGCAGCAGGAGAGCCTCTGGTGTGGGGGAGCTGCAGCCCAGGGGGCTCTCAGCAGAAGGAGAGCCTCTGGTGTGGGGGAGCTAGCCCAGCAGGTGCTCTCAGAAGCAGGAGAGCTCTGGTGTGGGGAGCTGCAGCCCAGGGGGCTCTCAGCAGCAGGAGAGCCTCTGGTGTGGGGGAGCTGCAGCCAAGGGGGCTCTCAGCAGCAGGAGAGCCTCTGGTGGGAGGCTGCCCAGAGAGGCTGTGGAGCCTCCTGGCGTGGAGGCTTTCCAAGCCCCCTCTGGCTGTGTCCCTGGCGGCCGCTGCCCTGCCAGGGGCTTGGATCTGATGACCTCCAGAGGTCTCTGCTGCTGTGGATCCTTTCCCCAGGGAGGGGCAGGGCCACATTTCTGGGGGGCACAGCCACACTGGGGCAGGCTGGGGAGCCCGGGGGCTGAGCTTGCTCCTACCTGGGGACAGGATGCAGATGGCCATGAGGAGCACATGCTCCTCCTCATGAAGGTTCAGCTTCTTCAAGCCCACCTGGAACTTCACCAGGGGCTCCAGCAGGTCCAGGCTGTGGCCAGCTGGGAACAGAAAGGACCTTTGGCAAGACCCAAATGGGAGCCTGGAGGAGACATCTGCCTGGGGCAGGGCCAGGGAGCTGGGGAGGGGCTGGGGGAGAGGGCTGGGGAGGGAGCAGCAGCTGAGGGGGCTGAGGCTGCAGGAGAGGAGGCTGAGGGGAGACCTCCTGGCCCCCTGCAAGTGCCTGAGAGGAGGCTGCAGCCAGGGGGGCTGAGATCTGTCCCAAGGGATGGCACAGGGGGGGCTCAGCTTGGCCATGAGGAGCAATTTCTGCCCCCTGAGGCTGGCCCAGGCCTGGCCCAGGCTGCCCAGGAGCCCCCAGAGGGGTTTCCAGGCCCTGCAGCTGTGGTGCTGAGGCTTTGGGGCAGCCCTGGGCTGAGGCTTGGCCTGGCTGAGCTCCAAGGTCTCCTCCAGCCCAAACCATCCTTTCTGCCCCTCAGCTGCTGCCAGCCCAGGCTGAGGGCAGCTGCAGCCCTCTGCTCCTTTGATCACTTCGAGGGGCCCCGGGGCAGGGCCTGGCTGCCCTCCCAGCCCCAGGACTGCAGGGGTCCCTGGCTGGGAGGCCCCAGGGGCAGCCCCTGGCAGCCCTTACCTTGGGTGACGTCGGTGATGCCATACTTGAAGTCGTTGCTGCCACAGGTCCAGGTCATGTCCTCCAGGGTGAAGGACTGGTTGGAGCGCAGCATGATCACCTCGATGGCGCTGGACTTCAGCAGCACAATCTGGTCCTCTGCTGCCAGCTCCCTGGGCAGAGGCAGAGGGGGAGGTGAGGAGCACCCAGAGGGGCAGGAGCCTGCCAGCCAGGTGCCAGCTTGCCCCCTGGAGCTCTGCCCCTTGGCACCCCGGCTCCTCCCCCCCTCGCCTCCAGGAGGGTTGTCGCTGCAGCTGCCTCTGCTGAGTGCATCACCCAGCAGCCTGGGCAGCAGCCTGGGGTCCTGCAGGGCCTGAGCAGGATGCAGCCCACTGCCATGGCTTAGGGGCTGGGGGAAGCAGGGGGAGGGGAGGAGGAAGCCCAAGGAGGAGAGGGGACAGGGAAGGGGGAAGCAGGGATGGAGCTGGGAAGGGGAGGAGGACCCAAGGGGAGAGGAAGCAGAGGGAAAGGCTCTGAGGAGGGTGGGGGGATGGCTGGGGGTGGGAAGGTCTCACCTGAAGCCTGGGATCATCTTGGCAAAGCCAATGACCTTCTGGATGCTGTAGCTGACCAGGTCTGCCAGGTGTGGGAGCATGGAGAGCCGAGAGAACTTGACGTCCACGGAGGAGCTCTCAGCCTCCTCGGCCAGCACCAGGCTGGAGAACGTCTGGGGCTCCACAGGCTCTGCAGGGCAGGGGGGGGTCAGAGGGGAGCCTGGCTGCAGGCTGAGAGCCCCCTGGGTGAGGGCAGTGCCCAGGAGCAGCACCCAGCCCCGGCAGGGAGTGAGGAGCAGGGCTGGGAGAGAGAGGTCCAGGGGCAGCAGCCTGGGCAGCAGCAGCAGGGCAGGGCTGGTGCCCCCGGGCTGGGCACTGGGGGGGCACAGCTGGCAGCCTGGGGGCAGCCTGGGGCTCCTCAGGGCCAGGAGGACTGTGAGGGCTGCAGCAGGGCCAGGGAAGGGCAAGGAGAAGCAGCTGAGGGGGCTGGGGGGGTGAGGCTGCAGGAGAGGAGGCTGAGGGGAGACCTCCTGGCCCCCTGCAGGTGCCTGAGAGGAGGCTGCAGCCAGGGGGGGCTGAGATCTCCTGTCCCAGGGGATGGCACAGGGGGGGATGGCCTCAGGCTGCCCCAGGGGGGCTCAGCTTGGCCATGAGGAGCAATTTCTGCCCCCTGAGGCTGGCCCAGGCCTGGCCCAGGCTGCCCAGGTGGAGTCTCCCTGCCTGGAGGCCTTTCCAAGCCCTGCAGCTGTGGTGCTGAGGGCTGGGTGCTGGGCTGGGGCTTGGCCTGGATGGTCTCAGCCCCCCCAGGGCTCTGTCCCCTCTGTGCTGTGCTCATCTAACCACAGCTGGAGCAGCCCAGAGGTGACTTTGCTGTTCCTCTTGGCCATCCGGGGGGGGGGCTTCGACCCCCAAGGGAGACCCCCAGGATCCAGCCAAGCCCCTTCAGAGCTTTTGCAAGCCCCCCAGGAGGGTCTGACAGCTGCAGAGGCTCCTGAGAAGAGGTCAAGCAAGGCGCTGAGTGGTCAGGAGGAGGCCAAGCTGCTGCACCTCCCCCCCGCCCCCCTCCCCAGAGGTGAATGTGGCACCTGGGAACGTGCTGAGGGAGTCAGAGCCAAAGAGGTCAGTGGAGTCCTCTGACAAGTCCTGGCTGAGGATGGAGGAGGCCTTGGTCGCTGCTTCCTTGCTGCTGCTGCTGCTGCTGCTCCTCATGGGGGGCTGGAAGCAAGAGCAGGACCTGAGGACCTTGCCGTGGAGAGCCTGGCACAGGCTGCCCAGGGAGGCTCTGGCTGCCCTGGGGGTGGTCCAGGCCAGGCTGGGTGAGGCCTGGAGCAGCCTGGGGCCGCTGGGAGGGGTCCCTGGGCCCGGCAGGGGCTTGAGGCTGGCTGAGCTTTGAGGTCCCAACCCCCTTCCACGAGCCCCTGGGCAAGAGGAGCACTTGGTGGCTGCCCCCGGGGGGGATCTGGGCAGGGAGAGATGAGGGCTGGGGGAGGGGGCCCAGACCCACCCTGAACTTGGTGAAGTCAGCATAGGTTGGGTCATAGGTCCTGTGGTGAGCCTCCAGCAGGATGTCGATGACCTGCTGCTGCTCCTCCGACAGCCGGGGCCGCAGGCTCTCCCTCAGGGCTTCCTCCTCCTTGCGCCTCAGGATCATCTCCCTCTTCCTCTGCACCTCCTCGTCCGTCAGGATGACTGCAGCAGAGAGGGGGTCAGCAGCAGCAGCCCCCCGAGGCGCCCCTGGGGGCGGCCTCCTCCCCTCCTCACCCTCTCCTCCCTGCTCCCCACTCAGATCCCAGCTCTGGGCCCAGCCCTGCCTGGGCCTTGCCTCCTCCCCTGGGGGGACACCAAGCAAGGACTTCAAGATGCCTCCAAGTGACCTGAACCCCCCCAGGAGCCCTGCCCCCCCCGCCCAGCTGGCAGCAAAGTCCAGGGCCAGGCTGGTTTCAGGCCTCCTTAGGTCAGGTTCTGTTAATCCAGCACCAGGCCCTTAACTGGGGCTTAGAAATTAACTGCTGGGGAGAACAGCCCTGGCACCTGGCACAGCCCTGGCACAGCCCTGGGCACCTGCTGCCCCCAGCCCTGGCACCTGGCACAGCCCTGGCACAGCCCTGGGCACCTGCTGGCCCCCAGCCCTGGGATCTGGCACAGCCCTGGCACAGCCCCGGGACCTGGCACAGCCCTGGGCACAGCCCTGGGCACAGCCCTGGGATCTGGTTCCACCTTTGGGGACCTGCTGCACCCCTGGGACCTGCTCCCCCCCAGCTCCAAGCCCCTGCCCTGCCTGGGGCCACCTCCCAGCAGCCCAGGGCCTCATCCAGCCCGGCCCTGGGCCCCCCCAGGGAGCAAAGCATCCGCAGCCCCCCCGAGCAGCCTGCCCCAGGCTCTCCCCAGCCTCACTGGGAGGATTTTCTTCCTCCTCCGCAGGCCTCAGCTGCTCAGGGCGCTGGAGGGGAGGCCCTGGGGGGCAGGGCGGGGTGGCGCTGCCCCCGCAGCCCCCCGGCTGTGGGCAGCGGGAGGGGCCTGGTGGCTCCGGCAAGCTGCTTATCAGCGGCCGCTGGGGAGGACAAACAGCCGGCAGCAGGAGCTGTGTTTGCCTTGGCCTCCCAGCCGCCTCCAGCCCCTGCCGCTGTTTGCTCAGGGCCCTGCTGCGCCGGGGGGGCGCAGGGCAGCGGCTCCCGGCCCCCTCCAAGGGCCCTGGGGAGGGGACACGGAGCTGCCCCGGGGGGGGAGAGGGGCAGGGGGTGCCCCGGGGGTGCCACTCACACTCTTTCATCATGCCAATGTCCAGGCAGCGCTGCAGCCTGCAGGCCTGGCAGTGCCTCCTGTTGTCCTTGGTGATCTTGCAGTCCCCACTGAAGGGGCAGGTGAAGGTGGCCTTCCTCTTCATGCTCCTCCTGCGGCAGACCAGGGGGTCAGAGCCCACCCCCAAGCCCCCCCTGGGGCAAACCACCCCAGCCTGAGCCTGCCAGGAGGCAGCAGGGGGAGGAGAGAGGCAGCAGAGAGCTCTGAGCCCCTCCTGGCCAGCAGAAGGGGGGAAAGGGGGGGGATTGGGGGGGTCCCAAGGGGAAGCTCCAGCAGCTCGGAGGAGACCCCTGGGGGAAGCTCCGTGGAGGAGGCTCAGCAGGGCCCAGGGCCAGGTCCTGCTCTTGGCTCACGACCACCCCAGGAGGGCTCCAGGCTGGGGGCAGAGGGGCTGGGAGCTGCCCGGGGTGGGGGGAAAAGGGACCTGGGGGAATTGGTGCCGGGGGGCAGCGCCCCAGGCCTCTGCGGGGAGATGCTCTGCAGCGCCCCCAGCGGCCAGGCCGGGAGGCAGCAGCAGGCTGAGCCCAGGCTGAGCCCAGCGCCGAGCCCGGCGCCGCCACACCGTGTCATTAGCGGCTGGCACTCCGGAAGGAGCCAAGGGGAGGCCACTGCTTGCCCTGCCTCTGACCCTTGGTCCCTGGCAGGCTGCCTGCAGAGGCTAACGTGGCAGGGGGGGCCGGGGGGGCTGAGGCTGCTCTGTGCCCTCCCTCCTGGGGCACCCGAGGCAGCTCCTGGAGGGCTGGCAAGTGGCTGCCTGCAGAGCTGCTGGGGGGGGGGGGGGCAGCAGGGAAGCTCTTCCCTCGGGAAAGGGCTTCTGGGGGTCGCTGAGGGCAAGCAGTGCCCTGGGGGCTCAGCCCCCACCCCCAGCACCACAGCTGCAGGCCCAGGAGCCCCCCAGGCAGGGGGGGGGGCAGCCCAGCCTGGGCCAGGCCTGGGCAGGCCTCGGGGGCAGAAATTGCTCCTCATGGCCAAGCTGAGCCCCCCCGGGGCAGCCTGAGGCCATCCCCCCTGTGCCATCCCCTGGGACAGATCCCAGCCCCCCCCTGGCTGCAGCCTCCTCTCAGGCACCTGCAGGGGGCCAGGAGGTCTCCCCTCAGCCTCCTCTCCTGCAGCCTCACCCCCCCAGCCCCCCCAGCTGCTCCTCCCCAGCCCTCTCCCCCAGCCCTTCCCCAGCCCAGGCTGCTGGTGGCCTCCCTGCCCCCCTGGGCCCCCCTGGCTCCTCTCCTGCTGCTGGCACCAACCCCCCCCCAGCTCCTTTTCCCTGCTGGGCAGCCCCCAGCCCTCTGCCCCCAGCCTGGAGCCCTGCTGGGGTGGTCGTGAGCCCAGGGCAGCCCCCAGCCCCTGCTGACCTCCTGCCACTGGCCTCCTGGCCTGGCCTGCCCCCCCCCGGGGCTGATGGTTGCCAACCTCTGCGCTCCCCCTGCCCAGGAGGTGCCGGGGGGGGCTGAGGCTGGGGGTCCATGGCAGCAGGAGGGCTCCTGCAGGCCGGGCAGGGCTGCCCCGGGGGGGCAGCAGCAGCAGGCGGGGGGGGGGGGGCGGCAGGCGGGGGGGGGGGGGGGGGGGGGCAGCTGCGGGCAGGCTGCAACTCGAAGCCATTTCCGAGGGGGGGGAGCACAAACACATCCCTGCCCCTGCTGCTCCCAGGTGAATAGCCCCCCCGAGGGAAGCAGCCCCGGGGGGAGCAGCTGCAGAGCCCTCCCCACATTCCTGCTGCTCCCAGCAGCTGCCCCCCCGCTGTCTCCGCGCCCCCCCGCCCCCCCCTCCTCTCTCGGGGGGGGAAAGCCCTGCAGGAACCTTTGGTCCCTCAGCAGCTTGGCTCAGCTCAGGTGGAAAGGCAAAGGCAGCGGGGGGGGAGATGGAGGAGAGCCCGGGGGGGGGGGGGGGCGGGGAGATGGAGGAGAGCCGGCGGGGGGGGGGGGGCGGGGAGATGGAGGAGAGCCGGCGGGGGGGGGGGGGGGAGATGGAGGAGCGCCGGGGGGGTATCAGGTCCAAGCCCCAGCCCCAGCCCTGCCCCCCCAGGGCAGCACCAAAGCCTCAGCACCACAGCTGCAGGGCCTGGGAACCCCCCAGGGAGGGAGACTCAGCCTGGGCCAGCCCCAGGGGCACCCTGAGGCTTCTGCTCTTGCCCTGGCCCCTGGGAGCAGAGCCCACCCCCACCAGGCCCCCAGGACAGGCCCCCAGGCTCCCAAGCTCAGGGTTCTGAGCCCCCAAAGCCTCCCCCCCGCGCTGAGCGCCTCCTGGGGGCGCCCCAAAGCCTCCCCCCGCGGTTGGAAGCCCTGAGAGCCCGCGGGGGCCCAGGGCAGGGCTGGGGACGGCAGGAAGCCACCAGGAGCAGCCTGGGGCAGGCCCCGGGAGCAGGCAGGGGCTGAGCTCAGGCTCTGGTATGAAAATTGCAGCCAGTGGCGTCCGGGGGTGGCTGGGGACGCTCTGGTGCCCCTTCCCCCGTGGGCGAGGAGGGCACCCGAGTGCCACCAGCTGCCCCCAGCAGGAGCTGGCTCCAGAGCAAGCAGCTGGAGGCTCAGCTCAAGCCCCAGGGCCCAGGCTGGGGGAGTCCTAGACAGGCCTAAGGGTCCCTCCCCAGCCCCAGCCCCCCCAGGCTGCCCCAGGCCGCAGAGCGGGCAGCTGGGCTGTGCTGGGAGAGGAGGGGGCTGCAGGGGCCCCCGGGGGGGTGGGAGGGGGCACAGAGGTCCTGCAGGAGGCTCCAAAGGGCTGGGCACGGGGGGAGGCAGCAGAGCTCAGCAGCAGCCATGGCGTGAGGGCAGGAGGGACCCAGAGGGGCGGGAGGGGGCTGCAGGGCTGGTTTGGAGCTCCTGGGCCTGGGCTGGCTTGGGAAGGACCTTCAGGGTCACCCAGGCCCCAGCCCCCCGCCCCCGAAGCCCCTCCAGGCAGGGAGGCTCCAGCGCCAAGCCCCACCGGCAGCCGGCAGGGAGCAGCGGAGCTGCTGCTGAGCAGCTGCTGAGAGCCCTGCAGAGCGCCACACGGGGCCAGGGCTGCCCTTGGCAGCAGCAGAGGAGGGACTTCGGGGCCAGGGGTTGCCTCCCACCTGTGTGTGCTGCAGGTGCTGGGGGGCAGGGCTCAGCACCCCCAGGGCCCCAGGCACCTCCAGATGCTCTTTGTGCACTCATTGAACCCAGGATGTCCTCAGGGGACTTCCCAGCAGGGACTTCAGGGGCCCAGAGGCAGCTCAGGGCCACCAGAAGGGCCTCCAGCAGCTCTGCAGCCACAGCTTGGGCTGCAGGGGGGCTGCAGGGGGGCTGCAGGGGGGCTGCATCCCTTCCCAGCACTGCAGAAGGCTCCAGGTACAGAAGAGCCAAGCCTGGGCCAGGCCTGGGCAGGCCTCAGGGGGCAGAAATTGCTCCTCATGGCCAAGCTGAGCCCCCCCGGGGCAGCCTGAGGCCATCCCCCCCTGTGCCATCCCCTGTGCCAGATCCCAGCCCCCCCCTGGCTGCAGCCTCCTCTCAGGCACCTGCAGGGGGCCAGGAGGTCTCCCCTCAGCCTCCTCTCCTGCAGCCTCACCCCCCCAGCTGCTCCTCCCCAGCCCTCTCCCCCAGCCCCTTCCCCAGCCCAGGCTGCTGGTGGCCTCCCTGCCCCCCTGGGCCCCCCCTGGCTCCTCTCCAGCTGCTGGCACCGCCCCCCCCAGCTCCTTTCCCCCCAGGGCAGCCCCCAGCCCTCTGCCCCCAGCCTGGAGCCCCCTGGCTTGCCCATGCTGGGGGGGGGGCGTCCTGGCAGCCTCTCACTCACCTGAAGAAGCCCTTGCAGCCCTCACAGGTCATGGCATTGAAGTGGAAGCCGGTGGCCTTGTCCCCACAGACCCCACAGATCCGAGGCACATTCCTGTCCAGGTCCCCAGCTTGGTCAGGGAAGGAGCTGCTGGCAGCCATGGCCTCCACTCCTGCAAGAGCAGAGACCCCAGGGCTGAGCTCAGCCCAGCTGAGCCAGGCTCAGAGCAGCTGCAAGCAAAGGACTCCCTGCATGGATCCTCTGTGCTCCCCTCAGCTCCAGGCACCACCCAGGTTTGGGCTGCAGACCTCCAGGAGGATCCAGTCCCCCAGCAGCAGCAGGCCCTGGCTGGGCCTTGGGGCTCTGCCCCTCAGCAGAGCCAAAACATGGAAGGGGTTTGGGTTGGGAGGGAGCTTGAAGCTCAGCCAGCTGCAGCCCCCTGCCATGGGCTGGGACACCTCCCAGCGGCCCAAGGCTGCCCAAGGCCTCTTCCAAGCTGAGGATCCTTCCCCCCTCTGCTCACCCCACAGCTGCAGCTCTGTGCCCAGCTCTGGAGCTCTGCCCCAGGAAGGCTCTGGAGGGGCTGGGAGGGGTCCAGAGCAGGGCCAGGAGGAGCAGCAGAGGGCTGGAGCTGCTCTGAGCACAGCCTGAGAGAGTTGGGGGGGTGCAGGCTGGAGAGGAGAAGGCTCCAGGGGGACCTTCTGGTGGCCTCCCAGGGGCTGCAGGAAAGCTGGGGAGGGACTTTGGGGGTGTCAGGGAGGGAGAGGACTGGGGGGGATGGAGCAGAACTGGAAGTGGGGAGACTCAGGTGGGATGTGAGGAAGAAGCTCTGCCCCAGGAGGTGCTGAGAGCCTGGCCCAGGCTGCCCAGGGAGGGCTGGAAGCCTCAGCCCTGGGGGGCTAAGGGCCAGGCTGGAGGGGGCTGTGAGCAGCCTGCTCTGGGGGGAGGGGTCCCTGCCCCTGGCAGGGGCTGGGACTGGCTGAGCCTTGGGGTCCCTCCCGGCCCTGAGGCTCTGAGCTCCAGGGAGGGGCAGCCACAACCTCCCTGGGCCTCAGTTTCCCCAAGGGCAGGGCAGAGCAGCCCCCCCTGTGCAGCCCGGGGGCAGAACCTGAGGCGGCTGAGGAGCCTCAGAGGAGCTCTGCTCGCCCCGAGCCTGCTCCAGATCCCTCCAGCTGCAGCTCCACTGCTCCTGGGAGGGCTGCTGCTGAGCTCTGCTCCTCAGGGTGCCCAGACAGCCAGTCTGGAGCAGAAGGAAGCCCAGGAAGCCAAGAGGACAACCCTACAATTTGAACCTCATCTCCCGGCCTGAGCCCAGCCAGGCTTGGCAGGAGGTCAGCAGAGCCCAGCAGCCGCGGCCAAGGCTCTGCACACAAAGGTCCTGCCGGCAGCAGAGCCCTGGGGGCACTGCAGGGCTTCCCCCCAGGGGAGGTTTCGCCTGAACCTCAGCTCCTCCAGCTCCGGGGGGCCTCAGCGGCACTGCCGGCAGGAAGGTGCCAGGGGAAGGGCAGGGCCAAGCCCAGGGCGCAGGTCCCGGTGCGTGGGGCAGGTCCTCACCCACCTGGGGCTGCAAGGTACTCCCAGCCCTGCTGGGGCACCTCCCAGGACCGCTGGAGCTGAGCCATGGAGCAACCTGCAGGCCAGAGAGAGAACCAGCTGGAGGCAGAGGCCGGGAGGCAAAGCAGAGCCTCCAGCTGCAAGCCCCAGGCCTGAGCCCTGCCCAGCACCCTGCTGGCGGGGGGCCGGGGGGGAGAGCCCGGGGGGCGGGGAGGGGGGGGCAGGAGCCGCCCGTGGGGAGGGGCAGCAAGGGGAGCCCAGCTGCTGCCTCCCCCCGCAGAGCCAGCAGCGGCTGTGAGCTCAGGGGCAGCATTTCAGCCGGAGGAGACCCCCAGGCTCGGCCCACCCCAACCACTCTGCAGCTCCACCAAGGCTGGGGCTGAGCCCTGGCCCTCAGCACCACAGCTCCAGGCCCTTGGAACCCCCCAGGGATGGGGATTCAAAACCTCCCTGGGCAGCCTGGGCCAGGCTCTCGCCACCCTCCCGGGGAACTCCTCAATGTCCAACCTGAATCTCCCCTCCTCTGGCCTGGATCCATCCCCCCCAGTCCTCTCCCACCCTGAAACCCCCAAAGTCCCTCCCTGACACCCCCAAAGTCCCTCCCCAGCTTTCCTGCAGCCCCTGGGAGGCCACCAGAAGGTCCCCCTGGAGCCTTCTCCTCTCCAGCCTGCACCCCCCCAACTCTCTCAGGCTGTGCTCAGAGCAGCTCCAGCCCTCTGCTGCTCCTCCTGGCCCTGCTCTGGACCCATCCCAGCCCCTCCAGACCCTTCCCCAGCTTTCCTGTAGCCCCCTTCAGAGGGGCTTCAGGGGGCTGGGGGCAGGAGGCAGGGGCCAGGCTCTGCTCAGCTGCCCCTGGGGCAGGCTGAGGGGATGGAAACTGCAGCACAGGAGGTTGCAGCTCAGCACCAGGAGGCTCCCAGAGCCCTGGAGGTTGTGGAGTCTCCCCTGGAGCCTCTCCAGCCCCACCTGGATGAGTCCTGAGGGACCTGTGCTGGGTCCTGCCCTGGCAGGGGGGGTGGCCTCAAGGGTCTCCGGAGGCCCTTTCCAGCCCCTAACATCTTCTGAGCCTCTTCTGGGAAGACCACACTCAAGCCCTGGCCTGGAAGTGATGCTGGGTGTGGGCTGGAGCACGGGTGGGACTCTCCCTCCCCCCGGGGGGCTGCTCCCTCGCAGCTGACATTTCAGCTCCCACCCCACAGCCGCTCAGGGTAGAGGCTTTGACCTCTCTGAGCAGCCACCAGCAAGGTCAAAGCAGTTTGCTCCCTTGGCTGGCACCGGAGGGAAGGCCTGGGGCAAGCCCAGAGCCTGCACACAGAGGTCCTCCCAGCAGCAAAGCCCCTGGGGCTGTGCTGTGGCCCCCAGGCAGGGGCAGGAAGCCCCCAGCTGCCAGAGTCCTCCTCTCAAGGTGTCTCTGGAGCTGCTGCTGCCGGGGGAGGGAGCAGCCAGAGAGCACCAGGGGTGAGGCTGAACAGGAGCTCTCAGCCCCCCGGCTCCAGCCTCCCCCCAGGGACCTGCAGGGAGCCAGGAGGCCTCCCCTCGGCCTCCCCTCAGCCTCCCCCCCCAGGGACCTGCAGGGAGCCAGGAGGCCTCCCCTCGGCCCCCCCCCCAGGGACCTGCAGGGAGCCAGGAGGCCTCCCCTCGGCCTCCCCTCAGCCTCCCCCCCCCAGGGACCTGCAGGGAGCCAGGAGGCCTCCCCTCGGCCTCCCCCCCCCTCCAGGGCAGCAGGGGAAGGTCTCTCCCCTCGGCCTCCCCCCCCCTCTCTCTCTCTCTCTCTGCTGCCACAAGCCTGGACCCCTCCTGCCCCCACTCCCAGCTGGGCTGAACCTTTCTTCCCCTCCAACCCCCTCGGGAGCTGGGCAGGAACCTGGCAGTGCCATGAGGCTGGCAGCTCCTCCTGCCCTGCTGCAAGTCAGCTCATGCCCCCCCTGCCTCCAGAGCCCTGATTAGATCTGAAACCCTCCTGCAGCCTCCTCCAACGCCCCCAGACCAAGGCTGGAGGCTCCAGCAAGCCAAGGCACCGACGTCAGAGCTGCCCCTGCCCAGCCCTGGCAGCTGGGGCACTGCCCCAGGAGGGGCTCAGGGCAGGCTCCAGCCGGGGGAAGACCCAGGGGAGGCTACAGAGAGGAGTCCCAGAAGGGCCTGAGGGCTTAACCCCAACCCTGGCCAAGGAGGAAGCCCTCTGCTGTGTGGGGGCAGGGCACGGGGCAGGGGAGGGGGGAGGGAAAGGGGCAAGGAGAGGGGGGAGGGAAAGGGGCAAGGAGAGGGGGGAGGGAAAGGGGCAAGGAGAGGGGGGAGGGAAAGGGGCAAGGAGAGGGGGGAGGGAAAGGGGCAAGGAGAGGGGCAAGGAGGGGGAGGGCTGAGCTCTGCTCCTCAGCCAAGCTTTGGGTCCTCTCCCAAAGCTGAGGCAGAGGTCCTGCAGCAGATTCCTGCATGGATTCAGGGACTGGGCTGGGTGGGAAGGGACCCTGAAGAGGATCCAGTTCCAGCCCCCCTGCCATGGGCAGGGTCCCCTCCCACCAGCCCAAGTTGCTCAGGGCCTCACCTGGTGGCTTCTTGGCACAGGTTGGTGCCAAGTGATGCCAGCTGGGCTGGGGCAGGGGGCTGCTGGGCACCAGCCTGGCTCAGGCTCTGCCCCTGCTTGCTGCAGGAGTTGGCAGCCACAGAGGAAGGCCTCAAGAACCTTCTGCCAAGCCAAGCCCTGCTCTGGAAGGGCTGTGCCAGGGCCACCAGGCAGCAGAGATGGTGACAGCAGAGCAGGAGGCAGGGGGGCAGCGCCTCAGGAGCACCCCCAGGGCCCCAGCCCTGCCCTGAGGAGCAGCCAGAGGCAAGAGGTGGTCCAGAGGGCAGCTGGTGGAGGAGCTGTGAGCACCAGAGCCTGGGGCCTGGGGAGCTTGGGGAAGGGAGAAGCATCCCCAGGAACTGACTCAGGCTGCCAGGGGCTCCAGGAGGCTTCCTGAGAAGCCTCTTCAGGAGATTCCTC
>JAAWVA010000881.1:0-16539 GCA_015227895.2 Colaptes auratus | reverse complement strand
TTAGTTGATTAGGTGGTCTTGGATGATAGCTTGGACACGATGATCTTGAAGGTCTCTTCCACCTGGTCTGGTCTATTCTATTCTATTCTATTCTATCTATTCTATTCTATTCTATCTCACTATCCTATCCTATCCTATCCTATCCTATCCTATCCTATCCTATCCTATCCTATTCTGCTCAAAGGTCTTTTCCCAACCTGGTCAATCAATTCAATTCAATTCAATTCAATTCACTTCAATTCAATCAATTCAATTCAATTCTATTCTACTCTACTCTATTCCTATTCTATTCTACTCTACTCTATTCTATTCTATTCTATTCTACTCTACTCTATTCTATTCTATAAGTCCTGGATTTATAGCCTCCTCTCTCTCCCATGTCTCACCTCTCTCTCCATCTCTCAGGATCAGCCATTGATTTCGTCGTCCAGAACGCCATGGCGGAATCTCACGGAGGGAGACCCAGCGCATCCAAAGTGGCCATAGTCATCGTGTCAGGGAGATCAGAAGACACCCTGGAGGCTGCTGCACTTGCTGCAAGGATGAACAGTAAATCCCCTTTTGCTCTTGCTATTTTAAGCAGCTTTGTTGCTTTTCTACTTGCTACACCAGGACAAAGGATGAAAAATGTAGGCTCTAAGTTCAGGATCAGCTGTGAGTAATGCTCTGGTAAGAAACAGGCCTGAACAAAATGTGCCTGCTGGAATTCTGGTAAAGCCAGGTAAAACCTGGGAAATTTGGGTCCAACCTACAATTTAAGCTGAGCAGCTTCCATAGACTTTATTAATTAGTGACATTTCATTTTCTGACAAGGGGGACAGATAGGACCTAATATTACGAGTACAATACTGTTGCCATACAGTGAGTCTTGAAATGTTCATCATAATCATTGTCATTATTATCATCATCAAGAGTATTATTATTGTGCAATAATATTGTATCATGTATATAACAACAATAACAATAATAACTCAGCTGGGCTAGGAACTGGCTGGAGGGCCGAGCCCAGAGAGTGGTGGTCAATGGTGCCACATCCAGCTGGCAGGCAGGCACTACTGGTGTCCCCCAGGGATAAGTGCTGGGGCCCATCCTGTTCAATATCATTATTGATGATCTGGATAAGGGGATTGAGTCCATCATCAGTAAATTTGCAGATGACACCAAGCTGGGGACAGGTCTTGATCTGTTAGAGGGCTGGAGAGCTCTACAGAGAGACCTTGACAGGCTGGACAGATGGGCAGAGTCCAAGGGCATAGGATTGAGCACATCCAAGTGCCAGGTTCTGCACATTGGCCACAGCAACCCCATGCAGTGCTACAGGCTGGGGTCAGAGCGGCTGGAGAGCAGCCAGGCAGAGAGGGATCTGGGGGGACTGGTTGATGGTAGGCTGAACATGAGCCTGCAGTGTGCCCAGGCGGCCAAGAGGACCAATGGCATCCTGGCCTGCATCAGGAACAGTGTGGCCAGCAGGAGCAGGGAGGTCATTGTGCCCCTGTACTGAGCACTGGTTAGGCCACACCTTGAGTCCTGTGTCCAGTTCTGGGCCCCTCAGTTTAGGAAAGATGTTGAGTTGCTGGAAGGTGTCCAGAGAAGGGCAACAAAGCTGGGGAGGGATCTGGAGCACAGCCCTGTGAGGAGAGGCTGAGGGAGCTGGGGTTGCTTAGCCTGGAGAAGAGGAGGCTCAGGGGAGACCTTCTTGCTCTCTTCAACTCCCCTGAAGGGAGGTTGTAGCCAGGTGGGGGTTGGTCTCTTCTCCAAGGCAACCATCACCAGAACAAGAGGACACAGTCTCAAGCTGCACCAGGGGAGGTTTAGGCTGGATGTTAGGGAGAAGTTCTTCCCAGAAAGAGAGATTGGCCATTGGAATGTGCTGCCCTGGGAGGTGGTGGAGTCACCATCACTGGAGGTGTTTAGGCAGAGACTGGATGGGGTGCTTGGTGCCATGGTTTAGTTGATTAGATGGTGTTGGGTGATAGGTTGGACTTGATCATCTCGAAGGTATTTTCCAACCTGGTTAATTATATTCTAATTGTATTTAATAATAATAGCATTATTATTATTATTATTATTATTATTATTATTTATTATTAAATAGAGGATTTGAGCAGATTTTTACACAGAACTCTGCAGGAGTAGACAGATTTTGCTGTCAGTCTGTGCTGCATGATGTTTTTTACTGCAACTTTCCTGGCTGTAGTCTTTGTACCTCAACTTCCTGAGGAACACTGACTCCTTTGTAGGTTGCTTTGGGGAGTTGTTGAGTAAGGCATGGACTAAAGAGCAGCCATCAAGGATTATATTTTAATTAAGTGGTTTGAAAACAATCTAACTGCCATGGAGCTGAAGAAAGAAATGTTTTAAGTTGGGAAAAAGAACACAGGGAAAATGTCATTAAATCCACAGCTGCATTGTGCTGAGCATGCCTGATCTTATTATGCCTGGGACTAATAAAGCTTGTCTTAACTAATTGGAGCAGCACCCTTTTTACTGTTACTTGCCATCAGCCAATGTGGAGGAGTGATGCAAGTAATCCATGATAATTAAGTGCTGAAACAAAGCTACTTTCCCCAATTATTTTATTATTTTAAGAAGCAAATGGAGGGGTGGAGGGTGGGAAATACAGAAGCCAAGGTATCCTTCTCCTGTGCACTGCCCATTTAAAACTGCTTCTCTTTTCCTAGGGGTATCCCTGTTTCCAGTTGGAGTTGGGAGTGGATATGATGAAGAGCAGCTAAGGACTTTGACTGGGCCAGCAGCTGCTAACAGAATCATGAAGCTTCAGAATTTTGAAGACTTGTCCACCATGATCACTTTGAACAGTGAATTCATCAACAAAGTGTGCATGGGTAAGTCCAGCAGAGCTGTAGCCTTGCAACTGAAGCAAGACCCCAAAAGAGGAATGCCAAAAAAGGATGATTTCTCTTGATTTGAGAAGTCAGCCCAATGCTCTTTTGCTAGTGGTTCACCAGCATCACCTCACCTAGACAACCACCATCCCTTAGGTGCAACACAAAATCTGAGCCCTTTCAGCAAGGCTTTCAAAACTTCCTAGGCCTGAACTTTCAAGCCATTATCTGATCAATGATCAGGGCTGGTCATTAACTGAAAGACACCAAGAAAACTCCAGCTGTCATGAATGAATGGGTGCATGCTTCAGAAATGCTACAGGTTAGTTGTGAGTAAAGATTTCAAATTATTTGCTCTACTGCACAAACCTAAGCCTTATGTATACAGAATTCAGCCAAAGTGTAAGGCAAAAAAAAAGGCATAAGAATCACAGAATCATAGAATGGTTTGGGCTGGAAGGGATCTCCAGAAGTCATCTATTTCTACCCCCCTGCAGTCAGCAGGGACATCTTCCACTAGAGCAGGTTGCTCAGGAGCTTTGTCCAGCCTCACCTTGAGTATTTCCAGGGATGGGGCCTCAACCACCTCCCTGGGCAACCTGCTGCAGTGTTCCATCATTCTCATGATAAAGAACTTGTTCCTAACATCTAATCTAAAGCTGTTCTTCTCTCATTTCAAACCATTGCCCCCATCCTGTCACTGCAGGCCTTTGCAAACAGTCTCTCTGCAGCCTTCTTGCAGCCCCCTTCAGGTACTGGAAGGCTTCTTTTAGGTCTCCCCTGAGCCTCCTTCTCTCCAGGCTGAACAACCCCAGCTCCCTCAGTTTGCCCTCATAGCTGGCGCAGCTTGAGACTGTGTTCTCTTGTTCTGGTGCTGCTTGCCTGAGAGAAGAGACCAACCCTCACCTGGCTGCAACATCCTGACAGGATGGAGCCAGACTCTTCTTGGTGGTGCCCAATGGCAGGACAGGGGGCAATGGGTGGATGTTGAGGCATAGGAAGTTTCATTTAAATATGTGGGAAAATTTTTTCACCGTGATGGTGACTGAGCTCTGGAACAGGCTGCCCAGGGGGATTGTGGAGTCTCCTTCTCTGGAGATATTTAAGACTCACCAGGATGTGTTCCTGTGTGACCTGCTCTGGGTGATCCTGCTCTGGCAGGGGGGTTGGACTGGATGAGCTTTCGAGGTCCCTTCCAACCCCTGAAATTCTGTGATACTGTGAAAAGGGAGAGCTGATTTTTTTCCCCCCAGATTCAGGTGTCTAAGGCATCTGTCATTCAAGGTTTTTTGAGCTTTGTGCTGTTAGGAACATTTTCACACAAAGAAAAAGCTTTCTGCCCCTGGTTCTCACCGGTTATACCACAGGTTGCAACAGGAAAATAGCAACCGGCTTCTAATTCCTGCTCCCCCTTCTATATCCTGGATCAACATAATGCAGGGCAAGAAAGTCACATATTTTACAGTGTGAGGACAGGAAATGCATCTTCAAAAGCTTGTTTTCAAAAGAAAAGGAAGAAAATGGCAGCTGTTTGAATCCAGACAACGGCAGCTGTTTGATGCTCTGGAGAGGTTTTAAAGTGCCAGAAGTGATCCCAGTGGAGACTGCTCTCGGATCTCTCTAAGCTGCACTGTGCAGACTCTGCAACTTCCTCATTCTTAGTGGTAGTTGACTCTGCAAAAAAAGTCCACTGCTGATCCAGGCAAAATTAAACCCTGCTAATGCTGGGATACCAAGCCGGGAGGCTTGGCTGATACCCCTGAAGGCTGCGCAGCCTTTCAGCAAGACTGGGACAGAGCTGGGCAGAGAGGACCATAATGAGGTTCAACAAGGATAAAGGTAGAGTCCTACACCTGGGAAGGATAATAAACTGCACCAGTACAGGTTAGGAGGTGATCTGCTGGAGAGCAGCCCTGTGGAGAAGGACCTGGGTGCCCTGGTGGACAACAAGTTCTGCATGGGACAGCAATGTGCCCTGGTGGCCAAGAAGGCCAATGGGATCCTGGGGTGCGTTAAGAGGAGTGTGTCCAGCAGATCCAGGGAGGTTCTCCTCCCCCTCTATTCTGTTCTGGTGAGACCACACCTGGAATTTTGCATCCAGTTCTGGGCTCCCCAGTTCAAGAGGGACAGGGACCTATTGGAGAGAGTCCAATGACGGGCAACAAGCATGATGGAGGGAGTGGAGCACTGCCTGATGAGGAGAGGCTGAGAGCCCTGGGGCCTTTTTAGTCTGGAGAAAAGACTGAGAGGGGATTGAATAAAGGTTTGTAAATATCTGAGAGCTGGGTGTCAGGAGGGAGAGGACAAACTCTGCTCAGTTGCACCCTCTGATAGGACCAGGGGCAATGGATATAAACTGCACCACAGGAGGTTCCACCTCAAGGTGAGGAAGAACTTCTGTACTGTGAGGGTGACAGAGCACTGGAACAGGCTGCCCAGAGAGGATGTGGAGTCTCCTTCTCTGCAGACTTCCAAAACCTATCTGGATGTCTTCCTGTGTGACCTGTGCTAGATTCTATGGTCCTGCTCTGGCAGGGGGGTTGGACTGGATGATCTTTGGAGGTCCCTTCCAACACCTAACATCCTGAGAGCCTGGAAGATGTTGTGCAGTCGTTAAAATGATGAGACAGTCGTTTGCAGACAGGATATGTAGATGCTATTGTAGTAGAAATACCAACAATGTTAATAACAAATATCTTTATACACTGAGACCAAGGAGAAAAAGAGAAAACTTCTGGCCAGAGTTGAAGCAAGTTTCCTGTGATGGGGGGCATTGCTACCTACAAATGAATGAATGTTTGCTTGAAATAGGGTTTTTTTCCCCCCTTTGTGGCTTTTTGATTTATTTGATTTCCTGAAGCAGTTGATTTTTTCTTGATTGAGTGCATCTTCCTTGATTGGGGTCAGCCTCAGGAAATTTGCAAGTGATACCAAGCTGAGTGGTGTGGCTGATGAGGCTGAAGGATGGGACGGTGCCATCCAGAGGGACCTGGAGAGGGGAACTGTGGAGAAGATCATGAGGCTCAGTACAGCAAAGTGTAAGGTCAAGGCAATGCACTGGATAAGGGAAGGAGGTGGCTAAAAAATGTCTGTTTCTCTTTCAGACCCTGTCAGAGAGTGCATAGATGAGGATGGCAACAAAAAGAAAGTAAGTGTCTTGCTCTGGGTCATCCATCTGGCTTTCAAATCCTTCTATGATCAGGTGACCCGCTGGTGGATGTGGGGAGGCCTGTGGATGTGGTCTACCTGGACCTCAGCAAGGCCTTTGACACCGTCCCCCACAGCAAACTCCTGGCCAAGCTGGCAGCCCATGGCTTGGATGGGAGCACACTGCGTTGGGTTAGGAACTGGCTGGAGGGCCGAGCCCAGAGAGTGGTGGTGAATGGTGCCACATCCGGCTGGCGGCCAGGCACTAGTGGTGTGCCCCAGGGATCGGTGCTGGGCCCCATGCTCTTCAACATCTTTATTGATGATCTGGATGAGGGCATCGAGTCCATCATCAGTAAATTTGCGGACGACACCAAGCTGGGGGGCAGGAGTTGATCTGCTGGAGGGCAGAGAGGCTTTGCAGAGGGACCTCACAGGCTGGACAGATGGGCAGAGTCCAAGGGCAGGAGATTGAACACATCCAAGTGCCAGGTTCTGCACATTGGCCACAGCAACCCCATGCAGTGCTACAGGCTGGGGTCAGAGTGGCTGGAGAGCAGCCAGGCAGAGAGGGACCTGGGGTGCTGGTTGATGGGAGGCTGAACATGAGCCTGCAGTGTGCCCAGGCAGCCAGGAAGGCCAATGGCATCCTGGCCTGCATCAGAAACAGTGTGGCCAGCAGGAGCAGGGAGGTCATTCTGCCCCTGTACACTGCACTGGTTAGGCCACACCTTGAGTCCTGTGTCCAGTTCTGGGCCCCTCAGTTTAGGAAGGAGGTTGACTTGCTGGAAGGTGTCCAGAGAAGGGCAACAAAGTTGGTGAGGGGTTTGGAACACAAGCCCTATGAGGAGAGACTGAGGGAGCTGGGGTTGCTTAGCCTGGAGAAGAGGAGACTCAGGGGGTGACCTTCTTGCTCTCTCCAGCTCCCTGAAGGGAGGTTGTAGCCAGGCAGAGGTTGGTCTCTTCTCCCAGGCAGCCAGTACCAGAACAAGAGGACACAGTCTCAGGCTGCACCAGGGGAGGTTTAGACTGGATGTTAGGAAGAAGTTCTATACAGAGAGAGTGATTGCCCACTGGAATCAGCTGCCTGTGGAGGTGGTGGAGTCACCTTCATTGGAGGTGTTCAGGAAGAGGCTTGATGGGGTGCTTGGTGCCACGGTTTAGTTGTTTAGGTGGGTTGTATTGTATTGTATTGTATTGTATTGTAAGTTCACGCAGGACCATGAATACCTTCATAGATAATCTGGAAGGAGAAGTGTCAGGCAATGTGAAGAATCATTTCATGGGAAGAAAATGTTGGGTTTTGAGCTGACAGGATTGCTCTGTATATAATGGAGACTTCCCCTAATGACCTGCTCTTGCAGTGTGTTGGAGGCAGCACAGAGCTCAGATTTTTGACGCCCTGTGTCTTCCCTGACAAAGGAAAATGCATTTCCATCTCCTGGTGAAAGAACTTCTGGGAAAGCTAGGCATGGCCAGAATAAAGATGCTTGTACTGACAAATGCCATTCCAGACCCTCTCCTCCTGCTAAAAATCAAAGAATCTTGCCCTAGGAGAATTTTATAGGGAGAGAATTTTGGTGTGATTTCATTTGTTCTAGGGAAAACAGCCTCTTAAGTAATGGCACCGAAGGTATGAGTCCTCAGTTGCAGAAAAGCTTTCTATTAATCCTGAGAACATGCTCTGAAGTGTTAGTAAACCTGCCTGATAGATACAACTGCTTCTGTTCCTTCCTCCCAGCTGAAAAGTCATGGTTTGTGTCTATGATACTTCATGCATTTAAACACAGTAGCACAAGCCATGTTCTGTGTTTTCTAGTAGGAGTCAGTTATGAGTTCTATCATAGGATTTAGCTCGAGTTTCCAGCACATTAGAAAGGTTCCTTTGTTTTTATCCCCCCTTGTGAAGATATGACTGTCAGGAAGGATGTGGCTGATTCAGAAAGGCTTCACAGAATCCTGGAATCGCTTAGGTTGGAAAAGATATCATCTTCATAGCATCAGTCAGGGTTGGAAAGGACCACAAGGATCATCTAGTTCCAACCCCCTGCCATGGGCAGGGACACCCCACACTAGATCAGGCTGGCCAGAGCCTCATCCAGCCTGCTCTTAAACACCTCCAGGGATGGGGGCCTCAACCACCTCCCTGGATAACCCATTCCAGGGCTTCACCACTCTCATGGTGAAGAACTTCCTCCTCACATCCAGCCTGAATCTCCCCACCTCCAGCTTCATTCCATTCCCCCTAGTCCTATCACTACCTGAAAGCCTGAGAAGTCCCTCCCCAGCCTTCTTGTAGGCCCCCTTCAGATACTGGAAGGCCACAATGAGGTCACCTCTGAGCCTTCTCTTCTACAACCTGGTAGCTTTGAGGGTGACAACCTAATGAAGAAAAAAAACCCAACAAACAAAAGGCAAACAACAAAAACTTTCTTCATTAAACCCCCACACACCCCCAAATAATCAGATTCTTGTTATTAATTCATTTGAATTTCATGTGTCCAGGCCTCTGGCTCCTGGAAGCAAACACAGGTACTTGTAGATGATTGCTGGGAAGGCTGAATTTGGATTTCAGTCACACCACCTACCTTCATTTTTTTGTAATAAGCTTAAAGTACAATTTCCACCCTGGCTAAAATGTTTTGGGGCTTTTTGGAATGAAAGAGGCCACCCCTCAAAAACCAAAAAGAACCACACTTACAAATGGTACTCTTTGAGGTGAGTTACAATGCAATGCAATACAATACAATACAATACAATACATACAATACAATACAATACAATACACCAGGTTGAAAGAGACCTTCAAGATCATCACGTCCAACCTATCAACCAATCCAACCCACCCAAACAACTAAACCATGGCACCAAGCACCCCATCAAGTCTCCTCCTGAACACCTCCAATGAAGACACTGCCAGTGTGGCAACTATTGCCTTCTGGAGCAGGATGTTGAGCACCTTGTGCTGCCTACAGGACACCATGGAAGTATTCCCCATGTGGGTGTTCAGCACTGCTTCCTCCCTGGTAATCATGTGCCATTGTTGCCCTCTTCCACCACAGTTGGGCTGCCCAGGGAGGTGGTAGAGTCATCATCACTGGAAGTGTTTAAGGAGAGACTGGGTGAGGCACTTGGTGCCATGGTTTAGTTGATTAGATGGTGTTGGGTGATAGGTTGGACTTCATGATCTCAAGGTTCTTTTCCAGCCTGGTCCTTCTATCTATTCTATTATCTATCTATTCTATTCTATTCTATTCTATTCTATTCTATTCTATTCTATTCTATTCTATTCTATCCTATCCTATCCTATCCTATTCATCTATGCATCTATATATCTATGGTTATATATGTTGAGGCAGCTCAAGGTTGGACTCGATGATCTCAAAGGTCTTTTCCAACCTGGTTAATTCTGTAACAATAATTCTGTAATAGTTCACAAATCCACAGGGCTGAAGGTTCCAGGCTCTTTCCTAAATCAGAAAACACAGGCTCTTACCTCAAATCCCTGATATTTTAGGCATGTCTCAGAGAGTTACTGCAGCAGGCTCAGCTGCCCAAGTGGGATGGCTGTCATGCACCTGGAGGCTGTGGGAACTGGCCTCTCGCAGTCTGCGAGGAAATCAGAGCTCTCAGGATCAAAAATCTCAGCCTAAATCCTGTCAGTATCCTGAGAGATACTGTTTGTTACGTTATTAATTTAGTTAGTTATGATTATTTATTTAGTTTGTCTGTTATTTCCTCTACCCTGGAAATGACTCTGAAGGAAGATGCAGGGTGAAGGTCACTGTTGGTAGCAGAAGGATGAAACATCCTAGGTCAGGCCAAAAAATTCATTCACCTCCCTGTATTATATGGCCCTAAATGGAAGTCAGGGAAGTAAGAGTGTGTGACAATTCCCTCAATTCTCCTAGTCTTGCAACAATTTGATTCAAGGCCACTCTGAGCTGTGAGTGGTAGCTTTCTGTGCTTGACAGCGCACAGTAGTTTTCTCCTGCATGAATTTGTTTGCTCACTGTTTGAATCCATGGAAGCTTATAATGCTCATCACATCCAGTGACAAGGAGTTCCCATAAGTGCTAAACACACACTGTGTAAAGAATATTTAGCAATGTTCAGGCTGCATTTAACAATTCTGATAGGTGAGCTTGCCAGCTGACAGAAAATAGACTGGACTGGACTGGACTGGACTGGACTGGACTGGAATGGAATGGAATGGAATGGAAATGAATAGAATGGAATGGAATGGAATGGAATGGAATGGAATGGAATGGAATGGAATGGAATGGAATAGAATAGAATAATAGAATAGAATAGAATAGAATAGAATAGAATAGAATAGAATAGCATAGAATCTAATCAACAAGGTTGTAAAATACCTCAAAGGTCATCAAGTCCAACCTGTCACCCAAGATCTCATGACTACTGAATCATGGCACTAAGTCAAATTCCCTCTTGAACACCTCCAGGGATGGTGACTCCACCACCTCCCTGGGCAGCACATTCCAATGGCCAACAACTCTCTCTGTGAAGAACTTTCTCCTCACCTCCAGCCTAAACTTCCCCTGGTGCAGCTTGAGACTATATCCTCTTGTTCTGGTGCTGGTTGCTTGAGAGAAGAGACCAACCCCCACGTGTCTACACCCTCCCTTCAGGTAGTTGTAGAGGGCAATAAGGTCTCCCCTGAGCCTCCTCTTCTCCAGGCTAAATAATCCCTGCTCCCCCAGCCTCTCCTTGTGGGGCTATGTGAATGATTATGGTAAATTAAAGTTGTTTTTGTTTTGTTTTTAGTGTAGTTGATTTTCATCACTGAGTTTTCATCAGTAGTTTTGTTTTGATGATTTTAAGTAGGAGCAAAGGTGATTCTAGCAGAGTAGGTACTTGTCTTAGACTCATAGAATGGGGTTTGCCACCATATGTAGACTAGAAATTCTGAAGATCATAGAATCAGAGAATGGTTTAGGTTGGAAGGGATCTTCAGAGGTCATCCAGTTCAACCCCCTCCAGACAGCAGGGACAGCCTCCAGCAGATCAGGTTGCTCAGGGCCTTGCTGAGCCTGACCTTGAATATCTGCAGGGATGGGGCCTCAGCTACCTCCCTGGGTAACCTGTTCCATGGTTCATCTTGTGGGAGCTGACATAAGCCAAATACTGCTTCAACCTAGAACTGCTGGCAACATACTAAGATTGTGCTGGGAAAGGGTTCCTTAACAGGTTATTTTAAGGGTTGTTTACTGAAGTTATTAAATAATGGTAGCACTTCACTATACAGGTGACTTCATGGTGAGGCACCTGAAGGAGGCCTCCAAGAAGGATGGAGAGAGACTGAAAAAGGGCTGCAGTGACAGGATGAGGGGCAATGGTTTGAAATGAGAGAAGAGCAGATTTAGATTGGATTTAGATTTAGATTGGATGTTAGGAACGAGTTCTTTAGCATGAGGGCTGTGGAACTCTGGAACAGTTACCCAAGGTGGTAGTTGAGGCTCTGTTGCTGGAGATCTTCAAGGTGAGGTTTAACAAGGCTCTGGGCAGCCTACTCTAGTGGAGGCTGTTCCTGCTGCCTAGAGGGGGTTGGACTGGATGACCTCTGGAGATCCTTTCTCAACCCAAACCATTCTCTGATTCTATGATCTTAGTATCATAGTATCATAGTATCAGTCAGAGTTGGAAAGGACCACAAGGATCATCTAGTTCCAACCACCCTGCCATGGGCAGGGACACCCCACACTAGATCAGGCTGGACAGAGCCTCATCCAGCCTGGGCTTAAACACCTCCAGGGACGGGGCCTCAACCACCTCCCTGGACAACCCATTCCAGGGCTTCACCACTCTCACAGTGAAGAACTTCCTCCTCATGTCCAGCCTGAATCTCCCCCACCTCCAGCTTCATTCCATTCCCTCTAGTCCTATCACTACCTGATGTCCTGAGAAGTCCCTCCCCAGCCTTCTTGTAGACTCCCTTCAGATACTGGAAGGCTGCAATGAGGTCACCTCAGAGCCTTCTCTTCTCCAGACTGAACAGCCCCAACTCCCTCAGTCTGTCCTCATTGGAGAGGTGCTCCAGCCCTCTGACCATCCTTGTGGCCCTTCTCTGGACATTTCTAGTCTACATATGGTAGTAAACCCCATTCTATGATTCTAAGACAAGTACCTACTCAGCTAGAATCACCTTTATTCCTACTTAAAAACATGAAAACAAAACTACTGATGGAAACTAAGTGATGACAATCAACTGCATTAAAAAAACCCAACAACTTTACCACTCTCCTTAACTAGCATTTTCTGTAACATGCCTCCTCTAGTCTTGTTCAGCACTTGATTTAGAGAGGAATAGAATAGAATAGAATAGAATAGAATAGAATAGAATAGAATAGAATAGAATAGAATAGAATAGAATTAGACCAATTTGGAAGAGACCTTCAAGATCACCGCGTCCAACCTATCATCCAACACCACCTAATCAACTAAACCATGGCACCAAGCACCCTATCAAGTATCCTCCTAAACACCTCCAATGATGGTGACTCCACCACCTCCCCAGACAGCACATT
This sequence comes from Colaptes auratus, assembly GCA_015227895.2. Taxonomy (NCBI): domain Eukaryota; kingdom Metazoa; phylum Chordata; class Aves; order Piciformes; family Picidae; genus Colaptes; species Colaptes auratus. The sequence continues at coordinate 3,998 of JAAWVA010000881.1, read as the reverse complement.
CCATTGGCCAATCACTCTCTCTGTGTAGAACTTCTTCCTAACTTCCAGCCTAAACCTTCCCTGGCACAGCCTGAAACTGTGTCCTCTTGTTCTGATGCTGGTTGCCTGGGAGAAGAGACCAACCCCACCTGGCTGCAACTCCTCCTCAGGTAGTTGTAGACAGCAATAAGGTCCCCCCTGAGCCTCCTCTTCTCCAGGCTAAGCAACCCCAGCTCCCTCAGCCTCTCCTCGTAGGGCTTGTGCTCCAAACCTCTCACCAACTCTGTTACCCTTCAAGCAGACAGCCCCTTGACTCAATTAAAAGTGCCAGCTGATGAAGGCAGTCGAGATGCATGGCCTGCCTCCTGCAGATGCACAGTAAGGGAAAGAGTGAGCAAGTTCAGGTCTGTAGGTTGAGAGCTCCCTCGGAGAGGAAGTCTGAGGCTTCCTCCGGTGTGCTGGCAGGCTCTTTGGTTTCAGCAGCCTTATCCCTCACAACTGAGAATCCCCTGCTTTTGCTTTCTTTTCCCTCCTAGTTTTCACTCCTACGATTTTGTACCATCTGGGATTTCAGCTTTCTTGGTCTTCAGAGCCCCTGCATTTCCCCCTGCCCCAGGATTCTTGGCCTTTCTGGGCCCTCCAGCCGACTTTTTTTGCCGTAATGCGCTTGTCTTATTCAGCACTTAGAGATTTTTTTCCAGTAGATGTCCTGTTAAGGAGTGACATAAAAACAATTAGCTGCATATAGAAGCCAAGGGAGCCTTTGCCAGACATGCACAGCTGTCTGCAAGCACCTTCCAGGTGCTCCCCTTTCAACGAGCTGTAGGCGAGACAAATGTAATTAAAAACCATTCAGTTTCTTCCTATCTAAACATTTTTTTCCCCCCATGCTTAAAACTACTCATGTTGCATTTTCACAGCTTCCTCTAGGGTCACAAGCCTGAAAAATATTAACCCACTTTGAGCACAAGTATCATAGTATCAGTCAGGGTTGGAAGGGACCACAAGGATCATCTAGTTCCAACCCCCCTGCCATGGGCAGGGACACCCCACACTAGATCAGGCTGGCCAGAGCCTCATCCTGCCTGGGCTTAAACACCTCAAGGGATGGGGCTTCAACCACCTCCCTGGATAATCCATTCTAGGGCTTCACCACTCTCATGGGGAAGAACTTCCTCCTCACATCTAGCCTGAATCTCCTCACCTCCAGCTTCATTCCATTCCCCCTAGTCCTATCACTACCTGATGTCCTGAGAAGTCCCTCCCCAGCCTTCTTGTAAGCCCCCTTCAGATACTGGAAGGCCACAATGAGGTCACCTCGCAGCCTTCTCATCTCCAGACTGAAACAAGCCCCAACTCCCTCAGTCTTGTCCTCACAGGAGAGGTGCTCCAGCACTCTGATCATCCTCGTGGCCTTCTCTGGACACCTTCCAGCACTCCAGATCCCTCTTGGAATAGGGGCTCCAGAACTGGAGGCAGTACTCCAGGTGGGGTCTCACCAGAGCTGAGTAGAGGGGGAGAATCCCCTCCCTTGACCTGCTGGCCACACTTCTCCTGATGCAGCCCAGGCTCTGATTGGCTTTCCAGGCTGCAAGTGCACATTGAGAGCTCATGTTGAGCTTCTTGTCCACCAGCACCCCCAAGTCTCTCTCTTCAGGGCTGCTCTCCAGCCAGTCACTGCCCAGAAGTTGCCTTCTGAAAGGAAGAGAGAATGCAGGTCCAGTCAATGAGCTCCTATTTGATATGGAAAGTTTTGTAGCTGTGACTGTGGCAGCTCCCTTTTAGACTCAGGGTATTGCAGAGCTCAGAGATAGAGAGCAATACTCTCATGTCATCACTGGTGGCTGTTCTTGGTTTGCACATTGAGGCCAAGAGCAGACTATCAGTTATGTTGTGGCCACCCAGGTATTTTATCAGGTTGCTCTTCTCTTTCATGGCAATGATGGGGAGCAATCACCTTTGCTTCCCCATCTGCTTCTGTTTGTGAACATCCAGAAATGTTCCCCAGTTCACAGACCCACTTGTTTCTAAGTGCTTCTGGACTCACAGAATCACAGAATATATCTGGTTGGAAGAGACCTCCAAGATCATCCAGTCCAACCCTCAAGCCAGCACTGAAGGCTCAACACTAAACCATGTCCCTAAGCACCAGGTCCAGACAGTGCTTGAACACCTCCAGAGATGTTGCCTCCAGCACTGCCCTGGGCAGACCATTCCAATGTTTGAGAAGCCTTTCAGTATAGAAATATTTCCTGAACCTCCCCTGGTGCAGCTTGGAACCCATTTCCTCTGGTCCTGCTGCTTGCCACCAAGGAGAAGAGGCTGCCCCCTCCTCACTCCAACCTCCCTGCAGGGAGCTGTAGAGAGCAATGAGGTCTCCCTTCAGCCTCCTCTTCTCCAGACTGAACTACCCCAGCTCCCTCAGATGCTCCTCACAGGCCAGCTGCTCCAGACCCTTCACCAGCCTCATTGCCCTTCTCTGGACATGCTGCAGCACCTCAGTGTCCTTCCCATAGTTGAGTAGCCCAGAACTGAACACAACACTTGAGGTGTGGCCTCACCAGTGCTGAGCACAGGGGGGTGGCCACCTCCCTGTCCCTGCTGGCCACAGTGCTTCTAATCCAAGCCAGGATGCCACTGGCTTTCTTGGCCACCTGGGCAGACTGCTCACTCATGTTCAGCTGCCTCTCAGCCAACAGCCATAGGTCCCTCTCCAAGTTGCAGCTTTCCAACCACGCATTCCCAAGTCTGTAGGCTCACTTGTGTAGAGCCTGATCTGGAAAAGACTGTTTCCCACATTTGGAGATATTCCTGGGCTTGCAGGCTCCAGGGATGAAGCCTCTGTTTCGAAATTCCTTGAGCCTGTTTATGAATTTGGGAGCTCAGTGGGGTTGGGACAGAGAGTTCAGCCTGTTGCAGATATGCATCTTGAGATATTCCAGACTCTGACTGCATCCAACTTCACCATCCTTCAGTAGTATGTGGTCCTGATGCCTTAAAGGTTAGGCTGTCCTTTAAAAGATGAGATTTTTAAACTTGTTTATTCTTATTGTTGTTGTTATTTATTATTATCAATAGCTTCAAAAACCTCACACTGTGTATATCTGATAACATTGACCTAGTAAAGGAATCCTTCCCTTTGGGGAACCGAGGAACTGCTTGAAAGGTTTGGGGTTGTGGATAGAAGTATGTGGCCAAGAGTATTCCATGGAACAAAGATTGCTGATCCCTGCTGTGCCATGGCCATCTGTGCTCAGAGCTCTCTCTAAAATAATTTTTCTGGCTGATGAAAGCTAAAGGCTGTGACATTTAAAGAAAAGCTGAGGGGAATTCTTTGTTGGCTGTGCCATCCATGTGTGCCGCAGGGTGGCAAGCTAACAATAGATGGAGCAGCAGATACTCCGTTCTGCAGGGAGAAAGCATCTCCTGTTCTAGATCATTATCTTTTGCTTGGAATTCCAGAGTCTATTTCTTAGTGCTGCTAATTTAAACTTGTTCTCATGAAGTCCTCAATGCACTGCATTCTATTATTTAACCACCCAAGGCTAATTTGAGGAGCACTGCTGTCAGTGTCACTTTACTTGCTCTCTGGAGAGGATGGTGGCAGCAGCCGAGTTGGGCATTTGTCTACCCCCTGCCCACGTTTCTTTGCCCTTGTTAAATGCTCCCTGTCTCCTTTTCTAGCCTGGTGATAAATGGACATTACCAGACCAGTGCCACACTGTGACATGCTTTCCAGGAGACTACACAGTTCTGGAGAGCCACCAAATTAACTGTGAGAGGATGCCCAAACCGGTTTGTCACAGCAATCTTCCTGTCGTTAAGGTCGAAGAAACTTGTGGCTGCCGATGGATGTGTCCCTGTGAGTATTTATCTCTGCATGTGTGCCTCTCCCTCCCCATCTCAGAATCTCAGGAGGTTAGGAAAAGGACCTGCAGAGATCATCCAGCCCAAGCCCCCTGCCAAAGCAGGATCAGCTAGGGCAGGTCACATGGGGGGTGGGTTTTACTGGTCGATGG